>JAOUZG010034654.1:1670796-1683393 GCA_026289955.1 Argiope argentata
CGAGATGGGTATATTGAATCGAAAGATTTCATTCTCTAAACTGCTCTGTACGCATCGGGTGTTACAATTTCATCTTTGATTGGAATATGGACTTGTAGACAATCATCTTTGAATTAGAATGTGTTTATCTAATTTGTAAAAAAACTTTGTAAAGACCTTACAATTTTCACATCTTGTTAAAAAAATATAAAGAAAATATATATGTCCAGGAAATATAAAAGTCAAATTTTGTAAAGAATAGAAGCTTTTTGGCATGTGCTTTGAGCCGGGGGAGAGGTACGGTTCAATATATATATATATATACAAATATATTTGCTGGCTGAAAAGCTTCCGAATTTTTTTCACTCTCAGACGAAAAATAATCAACGCATTTTTTAAACCTTTTTGCAAAACACACTATAGTAGGTAAAACCGGTTAAAACCGGTTTTTTTTTTCTGGCCGAAAAGATTTCGAGTATTTTTCACTTTCGGACGAAAAATAATCAATGCATTAAAAAAAGAAACTTTTTATTGCAAAAAAGAAAACACTATAGTATATAAACCTCGAATCAGTTATAAAAAGCAACTCAGCCATATTTGTCAAACTCTGATAAACGGTTCGAGTCATCCATCCTACCTCGGTCGAAACGAAAAACGGTGACCTTGGCACGCTTCGAGCGAGGTTGCAGTTTCTCGTTTCTACCAAAAATTTTTTTATTTCATTTTCAAAATGTAACTTGTCACTTTTCCATAGGGTTCCATGTTAAATCGTTGTAACATGTGCCATTTAAAATGTCCCTTGTTACATTTCGTGCGTCATAGTGATTTCGTGCGTCTGAGTCATGCGTCATAGTGATTCGAGGGTTTTTTTTTTGCACGAAAACTCGTCAAAAAAGTGACCTAGATATATGGTGTTTTCGAAGGGGTCATCGTATTCGGCTATAGATTATATGATTCAATGACACATTCCGCGCATGCGCAGAAGCACTTTGTCATATCTCATCAACCGTTTGGGATAGAGACTTGCGGTTTTCACTTTCGGGTTCTTTGGAAGACCCTCTATCTGTTTTGAAATTTTTGATCCGGTGCGCATGCGCAGTAGCAAGATATATTCGTTTTTTTTTAACAAAGCATCGCATCGAAACGACATATATGAAACCGAGTTCCGCGGGGTCTGTAGACGTCGATAATGATTTTCACCAAACTCGGGACTGGACCGGGCTCGAGACGTGGACTCGAAAAATTTTTAACGAGAGTGAACTCGCATCGGTATCGGTCGTCGAAGGGTCCTAGTTAAAAAACGAGGATTGACACTCGGATCGAGTCTCGGCTCCGACTGGTTCTAGAGATACGTGTTCTCGAAAAGGCGACTATTTACATTCCGTCTCGCTCCAACACTTTGGTTTTACACGTCATCTCGAAAACATTTTACTCGATGCACTCTACTCAATGACCTCTATCGAACGATACCGAGATTGCGTCTCTCTCGCTTTCGGAAACCGAGATGCTTCAACCGGGTTTCGAAATTTCGTTTTGTTCTCGTTCGGATTCTATGGGACCGATCGTTTTGAAAATTTGCAAACCTGTTACTATAAGCAAGGGATAGCCTTGATTAAAATGTTGGGCGATTCCTGTAAACGGTCGTTGAGTTGCGAGGGGGGTTCAAAACACGCTACTTTTCGCAACTGTACGAAACGCAGTAAAAAAGGTTGAAATCAAATCAAAGCAAATGCAAAAGGTGCGCCACTGGCTCGTCGTTTCGAAAAAATAACCCATTCAGGTCGCTGACGATATTTAAAAATCTAACCATCGAACCCAGGATTTAAACCTTTGTTTCGCTCGCATTTGCAATGTATGCAATAGATCCGCTTCAAATGGACAGCGTGTACGGCAAATAGGTGTCGCATGGTACCTTGAAAATGTCGTGTCCGTGGTTACAAAGAGTGACCGATTAGAAAAAAACAAATGGAGAATCCCACTTCAAAAAAAAAAAAAAAAGGGAAGCTACACGTTTGAAAATCGGTGGACAGCTATATTCGGACATTATATGCATGTATGCGAAATTTCGTTACAGAAAATCCAATAGTTTTAAAGTTACAAAGGATCGAGTGTTGCATATATAGTTTGTATCAAAAATCACCGAGATTCCAAATGGCAATAAACCTGTCGTGTTGGGTATCTATAGATTCGTCTCGATGCATAGATTGCTTACATACGAAAAATGAGCCTCTATGTTGTAACTAGTTAGAGCAAAAGGGAAAAATATATAAAACTAAAAGTTTAAAGATTGAATCTGTGAAGTTTTTATACATTAAAGTTGAAAATTTGTTTCATTTTGGTTTTCATCCATTAAATGTAAAAAAAAATGTTTTCATCCGTGCAAGTTAAATTTTTTTCGTTGTATGACGTAGCTCGTTTATGTCGATGAATTTTATTCTCAACGAAAATAAAAATTTTTTAATCTAGCTTGAGCTAGAGCTAGAGCTTGAAGCTCATTCTACGTTCAATTTTCAACGAGTAAATATCTCCGAGATTCCACAATTCAAATCTTCGACCCACAATGACAAGCATTTACAAGTTTAAGCGTTAGATGCAAGAAATCTCAGCTAGAATTTGAAAGCTGATTCCATATTAAGTTTTTATCTCTAATCTTGAACGCATCCATGACAAGAGTCTACAATTTTAAACATTAGATGCAAGAAACCTTTGCTAGAATTTGAATGCTTATTTTAAAGTTTTTTTCTTATTTCCAATCTCGTACGATTAAATCTTGCACATTTGTCAGCCAATAATGAGTCTACAACTAGCAGGGAAAAAAATTCACCAAATAAAAATCTTTGACATTTACAAATTCGTCTCGATTCCTTTATTACATATATTCACCTCCATAAAAGTAACGACGAAAAAAAAAGTTTTATTTATTTCCATTTCTTGAAATTATGTCTTATGGTGATGCATTGAAAAACACTCTTTCCCTCGGTTTTCAATGTAGCACCGTAGACTATAATGTTAAATAAAAAGTAACGACGGGAAACACTCTCTCACTCGGTGACGTCAAAGGGGTAACCGTTTTTTAAATAATATGTTGGGAAAATGCTAGCCGGGTTTTTCCCCATCGAAATGGGGTATAAAAAGGACTCGATTTGGAGCG
This sequence comes from Argiope argentata, assembly GCA_026289955.1. Classification (NCBI taxonomy): domain Eukaryota; kingdom Metazoa; phylum Arthropoda; class Arachnida; order Araneae; family Araneidae; genus Argiope; species Argiope argentata. The sequence goes on from JAOUZG010034654.1 coordinate 1,673,927, forward strand.
AAGAGCTCATTCTTCAACATTTTTCTGTTCAAAATTTTCGTTCACATTTAGAATTCTCACATTTAGACAAAAATTTTCGTTCTCACATTTAGAACATTTAGAATTTTCTCATTTAGACTCATTTAGATTCTGTCTCCAGCCATGGAAGGAGACAGTCGCAGCGAGAGCGATCGCTCTAGCATTCCTTCCAGGAGCACCTATAACTCTAGATTTTCCGTAAGTCTCTCCTCTTATCTTGTTCCGTCTACTCGGTCAATACCAAACAAAAGAACCCTTGACGATGAAGGATTCCAAGTCGTCTCCCAGAAAAAATCTGCTAAGCAACCGAACCCAGAAATCCCAGCTACGAACATCACCACAGATAATAAATTCCAAGCCCTAGAAAGCCACACAGAAGAAAAGTTAGATATAATCACCATCCCTGCAATAAACCTTAAACTCACCGACCACTACAATTATACCCTACAAACCATCTTCAAAGCACAGAAAATCAGCTCATCAAAAACTTCATCTCAATAACCCCTGCTAACATGATCCAAAGAGAAGAAATTATCAAATTCCTAGACGACTCGGGAGAAGAGTATGTTCTTTCAGAAAGCTTCGAAAATAGACCCCTGAAAGTTATTATTAAAGGACTTCCCGGGAATGCCGATAAAGAAGAAATCACTCAAGAACTTAAAGAATTAAACTTCACTGTTCTAAAAATTTCTCAACACCGCAACTATAGATCCCAAACTCTGTATCCCATTTTCCTGCTTGACATAAAAAAAACCAGCAATTCCCAAAACATCTATAATGAAACACATCTACTACACCTCAAAATCAAGGTAGAGACATATAGAAAGAAACCCACTGCCACAATGTGCTTCAACTGCTGTGGTTTTTATCACTCTGCCAGAAATTGCAAAATGCAACCTAAATGTCTGAAATGCGGTGAGAAACACCCAACAAGAGATTGTCAAATTAAATAAATTATCCAGGATCCAATTTGCATTAACTGCAACGAAAAAGGCCACCTAGCAGCTTGGAAAGGTTGCAAGAAATATCCCAAGCTAGTGAACAGAAGAGGAAAACTTACATGCGCTGAAATTGCAAGACCCATAAATAATAGAAAAATTGATCCTCCACCCCCAGAAAATTTATATCACCCTAGAGTTACATAGCAAACCATCCCAGAAACAGCCAAGCACACTACTTTGAACATCCCCACACCCTCTGCTATTAAAGAAATGAAAGACGCCTTTGAAGCTTTTAACGAAATAAGAGCCATCCTAAAAGAATTCCCGAAATTACTGTCGGCAGCCAGATTAGCAAGAGAAACTAAAGACCCAGAAAAGAAGAAACTTCTGATCCTAAACGCACTCATCGACTAAGTTCCACTACCCTCAACTTCCCTCACCCCTGATTGGCCAATAGTGTACAATAGATTATCCTCAACTTTTGCATCATCATCAGCCAGAAGCCCTTCTCCAGCAGCCCTGACATCATCACCCCACCTTGCACCCTCATACAGAAGTCACCTCCTGATTGGTTGTCCTCTTCTCCTCCTCTATCCTTGTCACTTCTATCTCCAGGCCACCTCGCATAACATCACTTTTGTCGCAGACGATCACGCTTGTAGATGAAAGCTACGAGGAAGTATTTCATCGTGATTGGGGATAAGCCCCTGCCGGGGCTAGGAGCCCCAATAATCCAACCACTAGAGCGAAGAGCTCATTCTTCAAACATTCACCGACTTGTAAACGTCTCTTGAATTTTTTTTAAAATTAGATCGATCGACGATTTTGCCAAAAGGATGGCTGACCAAAACGAATCTTGGAACTGAACGACACCGTGCAAGAAACATTGCGAAAATATAAAAACCAGGAACTGAAAGCGGCGATACTGGGTAATCTCGTCAATGTGTTTGAAAACAGAATAAAAAGATTGCAAAATGAAAACTTTGAATTGAAAAAAGAAAACGTTCGATTGAATTGGACTAATAAGCAGTTGAATAGAGAGAATGCAATCGTTTACGCATCCAGTTTGAAAGTGTTGAAACACGACCTACGATTAGAAAAATGAACAACAGGGGAAAAAATTATTAACCAACAACGACAAGAGTTTAAATAATAATATTAATATATTTTTTGTAGTATCTGTTACAAGACGCCTGAGCAAGAGTTTGAAACTCATTCTACATTCAATTTTCAACGAGTACACACTCCGAGATTCGACGTTTAAAATCTTTCAGCAGTCAACGAATAAAATTTTGAGTCAACGAAGATGAGAAGCCTGTATGTTAGTTTTGTCGTTGCAGTGGACAGGACCCAAGTTCACCTCCTGCACGCCAACTAGCAACATTGAAACTCTCGATGAAGGAAGAAGTTTAAAGACTAAACCTTATGGATGCAAAAAGCAGAAATTTTACTGAGATTTAAACTTTGTCTGGAGAAGGTTTTAGATTTTCAACGCTTGAAAATAGCCATTGCAGAAATCTAAAATATTTACCGTCAGGATGATGCAAGATGTGTATGATGACAAAGAATGCAATTTTTTCGATTTATTATGCACCAAGGGACCAACAGCTTTTGTTACGTTTTTGGGTAGATTGAACTGAAATGGATACATCGAACAAGCTCATATGCTGATGGATGCTTTCAATGCTAATTATTCAAATGAATTAAAAATTGATACGGTTGATTAAACTATAAAATCTTTAAACAGTCAACGAATAAAATTTTCATCCAATGACGGCAAATCTAAAGTTTCAAAAAAAAATTTTTTTTAATATCCTGTGATAAAAGCTCCGTGTTCAAGTCAAAAATCTCATTATTAACTCGACAACCAGCTCGATAAAATTTTAAACCTATGACAATACTCGACAACCAGCTCGATAAAATTTTAAACCTATGACAATACTCGACAACCAGCTCGATAAAATTTTAAATCTTTGACGATACTCGACATTAAACATGGCCGAAAGCAGCGCCACCTTTTCCGAGACCGAACCAGAAACTCATCGAAATGAAAATGCATCGGCGGAGGAGGGAATATCTGCCATGACAGATCAATTTATAGACATGAATCGGACACCTTTCGACGAAACAGCCACGGCGCCGTTGCAAGTGAAACTATTTTCCAGATTTGCGATAGTCACCGTCGAAAGCAAAAGAGTGGTCGTCACGATGACTTTTGCATGATTTTGGCTTCCATTGGCCGAAGGATGGGAAGTTAAAGTGATTGAAACATTGATTCGATTCAAAGTGATCAACGTGTTTTGCATTGGATATTACGAGACTTTGAAAAGTATCGCTCCCGTTTATATGAATCTTCAAATGGAATACGATAATTTTCCCTTGAAATATCCTCGCAAAATGTGCGAAAAAAAATGTGCATTTATGAAAGCCCATTTGACGTTTAGAAAAGTTTATAAAAGGGAACCTTGTGACATGATTCACACTGAAGAGTTTCAATAAACAAATTTAATTAAACAAATTAATTTGAAAAAAATCTGAATTACTCATTTGATCTTTTACCGCATATGCAAACATGTGACGAAAAAAATTTTCAACCAACAACGACTAGAATATGCAACTTTAAAATAAAGAAAGTTTATATATATATATATACATATATATATATATATATATATATATATATATATATAATTTTTTGAGAGAGAGAGTATAAGAAGCTTTGTCTAGAGTTTGAGCTTTTTTCTACATTGAATATACGACGAATTACATCTCCAATCTCCAGTGTTTCAAGACCTCCAGTATTTGACATTTTTCCATCTTTGACGACATGTGGTGTAGAATCGATATTTCTCTCGACGACGACCGCTGCACCCTGGCTCTCAACGGCCAGTTTTAAGTTCGATTCACCGATGTGTTTAAACTCATTTGCCCTGCCAGAAACCCTTACAAAGTAATCAAAAAATTAAAATTTCGAGAAACGCAAAATGCATCGGAGACGTTATACCTCAGACGGTATCCGTCTCCTTTAAAAAGATGAAAATTATCCCTTTGCCGGAAGCCATCGTGTTGGCCAATGAAATACCCGACGGATATCTGTTGGGCGATTACTTGAAAGATTTTTTTCAATCGGGCCTCGTGGAACCGGTGCCGATAGAGACTCGATTCGGCAACGTGTTTTATTGCACCAATCCTCTGAAATGTGCCATGTTTCGAGTGGCTCGGTCCGACGGGAGGAGAAGCATCCCCATCCAAGAGTTGATGCAAATGGCTCGAACCAAATTTTCATTGTTTTACGATCGCATGACTCCCAAGCCACCACCTACTTTCAACAAGGAAGGGATGGGCTCGAATGACGGATATTTAATCGTCATCACCGATCCTCGAGAGTTGAAGGAGCACAAAGAGAGGGTTTTGACATCTGAAAATTTAACGGAAACTAACGAGATGGACCAAGACGAATCCACGCAACCGGCAACCTGGTGTAACAACTCGACCGCGTCATTGGCAGGAAACGGCACGAACGAAAAAGACGAAGCTCTTTTCAAGATTTCGTTTCCACGGGTTCCGAAACAATTTGAGTGCTTCGACGGCCTCAACATTTTTACTTTTAAAAGGGACGACGGGGTCGTTTTAAATATGGAACAAGTAATTAAAGGTAAACTAAATGAAAAAAAATTTAAAAACATTCAACGAGTGTATACAAAAAAAAAGTTTTCAAAATTTCTCTAATGTTCAACGTTTAAAGATTAAATATTTAATCGTTGAAAAAAATCTGGAACTAACAATGACAAGAATCTAAAGTTTACAAAAAATTTTTTTTTACAACAACTGACGAGAATAAAAAGACGACGGTTTTGAGCGGAGAGCTCATTCTGAATCCAAGAATCTACTTTCAAATTTCAACGATAAAAACTTGATCTCTTTGTACGTTTTTTGCATCATCTCTAAACATTGACTACATCATCTTCAACTCGAATCATCTTTGACGTATGCTGCATCGTCTTTAAACCTTGGCTTCAAAATTTCAATTCGAATGAAATTCGAACGTTGGGTGAAACATCTTCAAACTTTGGCGATAAAATTCTCACTCGAATTGTCTTTGAACGTTGGCTGCAAGAAAAATTTAAACTCGAAACCGATTAAACGATTCGGCAACAGGCATGGATTATCTTCATCGACGACTCGACAAACTTTTTAAACGAGCGAGGAAATATCAGACAGAATACTTTATGAATCGAACCAACAAAGGCCGTTTGACTTTTAAATTTACAAAATACCCACATGTCGTGACCGAACGAAACGAAACATCTATTTGCATCAGGAAACTACCCACCGTGTGTTATGAATAAACGTCAACGTTGATCTATTTTTTTTCTTCCATCCAAAAATCGGTGCAAATACAATCTTTAAAAAAATGGGAACAAGATCCAAAAGCGATGGTGGTGTCGCTTTTAAAAAATGGACTGGGTTATCAAAAAAAAAAAAAAAAAAAAAAGAAAGAAAGAAAGAAAAAAAATGGTAGACTCAATTAAAAAACAGAAAAAAAGTCACTTGTCATTGAAAAAAAATCTATTTATATACATGTTCTCATTTTTGAAAATACCCTCATTCTTTCTTATAATATAATATAATATAAACAGTGTTTTTCGTGGAGGTTTTAAACCAATCTGCGATCAGTTTTTTTAGTCATGTGACTTTTTCAAAAAGGTATAAAAAGCTCAGCCATCGATTGACGAGCCATTCTTTGTTAAACTTTCAAACATCGCACAACTCTATATTCAAAATAAATAAATAAAAATAAAAATAAAAAATAAAATAAATGTTTAAAAAGGCTCCTTTTTCTTTGTGAAAAAAATGCCACCTATTCGTTCACAAAAGATTTCCAGCATTTCGTTTTACCATTATTTGAACAGTGTGTGAAACTGTCGGGTGCGTTGCCCGGAGTGTGACGAGGTATTGACTCTGCAAGTGTTTTACAAACTTCACGCCCCGAAACAGCAGGATTTGAAACCTTCGAAGCAATGCGTTTTCTATTTCGGTCGCGTCGGTTGGAGACACTGTGAAAAACAGCAGCGAGACACTTTGAAACATCTCGAGCAGTGCCTGCGAGATTTTGTAATGAATCATGACGAGGCCGAATCGGTGCACAACGACGATAATAGTAGTGAAAGCTCGAAAGAAGCATCGATTCCGGTGTGTCCATGTTCGCGTTTCGTGTCTCGTCCACGAGACATGGCCGGTCCAATCGTCGACGAGACGAGTCGTTAGGTCGGATTTTACGATTCCGTGTTCGAGCGCCAAGAAATGTGGGTAATGAAGAACGGCAGTGTTCTGGGTAAAGACGTTTGTGGAATCGTGCACCGATTTCTGTAACGACGAAAGCTTGAAATGGATCCACGCGGTCGTGAAACATTCGGCATTCGACACGTTCGTCAGAGAAGTGACAAAGATTAAAGACGAGTTTTTCGTGCTGCCGTTTTGGTGCTTGTGCTACGGCTTGGTCAACGATCGAAGCGAAAAGGTGATGCACAGACACATGATTGTGGTTTTCGAAAAGGTGGGTCGATTCGAAACGATTTGGAAGTAAAAGTTCGGTTCGACGTGCCCGGCAGGTGAAAGGCCAAATCTTGCGTGTGTATCGAAAAGGCGTTCCATTTGATTCGAACGATCGCGTACGTGAGCACTGCGAAATCGTCTTGCGACGGTGGTATTCCCGACGACTTGTCCGCCAAAGAGACATTGTCTCATTTTTACATAAACCGGCTCATGTCGGATCACGCGGTCGCTTTTTTAGCCACGTTGATACCGAACGGAATCGAAATGCTGTTATCCGAACAACTGAAGAATAAAAAAGTGGCCGATTTAGAAGAGCTCACGATGGCCGACAAAAGAAAAAAGTGGTTCGTGCCGATTCGCGAAACGGGTTGGAAGTTTATCCATTGCGTGATTCCCGTGGATCGCACGTACGATCCGATGACTGTCGAGAAGGATGAAACGCTGTTGTGCTTGGAGTTGTACAAGGGAATGTTTTTTTTTTTCAAAATCAATCCCGAGTTGTCAAAAGTGCCGTTGGACGAATGGTGCGCGTATCAAACTCGCAAAGGTAACACGTTTCTATCGATTCGCGACGAAATGTACTAGTTGGGTTTTTCTCAGCATAAGACGATGCAACAATTGAAACGATTGCGAGGACACGTCGAAGCGAATCGAGATTCTTATTGGAAGTCAAAGTGTAAAAAGCTGTGAGAAAAGAATCGAGCGACGATTGAAAAGGAACGAGACGCAGAAAAGGAAGCTTTCAAAATGATAATCGCCGAGGTGGAAAATGAACGAGAAGCAGAAAAGGAAGCTTTCAAAATGAAAATCGCAGAGTTGCACGCCAAGATTGAAAGACTCGAAAAGGAGCGGATTGAAAAGGACCGAGAGGCTTTCCAATGGAGACTCGCTGAGGTGGAAAAGGAACGAGACGCTTTGAATGACCAACTTTGGAAATTGAGAGGAATCATGAGCGGTATGTTTCAGACTGTCGATCTTGCGCTCGAGAAACCAGATTGAAAAAATAAACGTAAATGTCGATATATTTATTTTTTTCAAACTCAAAGTTGGTGCATTTTTTTTAAAAAAAAGGGAGGGAAAGACTTATCCAAAATTTAAGTCTTTCTCCCCCTTTTTTAAGAGTGTATTCGCACAGAGTTTGGTTTTTTTATGTATATATAAAAAACGTGTCGATGCAAAATATTTACAAGTCTCGGACTGGTTGGGGCACCCGACCTCGGTGTGAAATGAACCTAAAAAAATGGGGAAGAAAGACTCGCTGCGGTGAATCTTTCTTCCCCATTTTTTAAAACCATCTTTATTTTTTTTTTCAAAAGCAGGCTAAAAAAGAAGATGAAAAAAATATGCCTGAAACAGTCTAAGGGGTCGAATCAATATCCTCTTCGAGTGAAGAGAGTCTACGAGATTCGTTACGAGTAATATCAAAAAATTCATACAAGTCGTCGTAATAAGGGCTGAGGGATCTACCTTCGAAAAAAAAGACCCCCCTCTGAAGCACTCGGACGAGAGCCAGTTTGCAAGCATCACCTGCCCTCTGTTGGCATTGAGGGCATTGGTTTTCGAACAGAAAACCGACATATTTTTCGCATGGTAAGGTGTGACCGCATGTCAACAGGACACAAGTATCGTCTTTCAAGGGGTACCGGTACTTGAAATACCCAATGGCTTGTAATATTTCGACCACCCTCAGCATGTCGTCTTGTCTAGCATTATGGGCACACATGGGGCGTTTTCCGTAGTATAAATACCCAACAAAATTATTGACGTGGAGAGAGTGTAAACAATTTGACCGACGGTAAATTGCACCGCTTGCAATAAAACAGCATGACAGAATTCATTTGGAGACTAGTCTATAAATGAAAAAGGGAAACGAGTTTTGGGGGTATATATACGAGAGTGATATCACCAAGGACGTAAATCTTTCTAGGAATACATGTCGACAGGAAACGTTTTTTTAAAAATAATCTTATTTCCGCCTCAAGGAAAGGATATCCCGTTTCAAATAAAGAACCCACGAGGCAAACAACGGGAAACGAACCTTTTAATCAGATTGCCACCTGGATATCCCGCTTCGAACAAAAAAAAAATAGAACCCAAGAGGCCGAACGACAGGAAACAGAAATTTAGATAATCTAATAGAAAGGAAACAGACATCCTCTCTCTCTTTTTTTTTTTTTTTTTTCAAAATGGTACCGACTTTGATTTAAACTTTTACAAGTGTTGTCTGGTCACCCAACCTCGGTGTGAAAGCAACCTTAAAAATAGATGAAAAAGGCTCACCATTTCGATTTAAATTTTTACAAGTGTTGTCTTTCACTGGTCACCTGACCTCGGTGTGAAATCAACCCAAAAAAAATAGGAGAGAAAGGCTCACTGCACCAGCGATGAGTCTATGTTGGGTCCTGTCTTTCCACGACCCGCAGCGTCTCAAGTATCCAGTCAATTGCAGACATTCGGCCACCATCAAAATATCTGAGGGCCATGGCTCTTCTTCACACACGGGACAGGTTCGATAATACAAGTATTCGGTCAAGTTGCAAACGTGCAGGGTATGCCCGCACTGCAGCCTGGCCGACGGAAAATTGCAGCGATGGGAATGAAAAAACATGGTAATATATCGAGTTTTTTTTCTCTAACTAAATAAAGGGGAAATGAGTTTTGGGGTTTATATACGAGAGCGTTATCACCACAGAATGTCAATATTTCCTGGAACCTCTTCTAAATTAAAAACATATATAGAACGAGTCGTCTTATCGAAGAAAGCGTCACATCCCGAAAGGATTTCATATGAATGACGCATATACTACAAGGGCGAACGGAAATTATATCCTCTTATCGCATGGACAATAACATCCTGACTTTTCGAAAGCATGTTCCCAAAAAATTTAATTTTAACAGTCAACAGGATATACTACAACGGCAAACGGAAATTCAATCCTCTTATCGCATGGA
>JAOUZG010034654.1:1691198-1711034 GCA_026289955.1 Argiope argentata
TAAAACTTTCAGTATTATCTAGAGAATTGATATTTTTGGGGAGGGGGAAAAACTTCACCAAGTTTCTACTCTGCCAAATTTTGCAAAAAAATTGCTTGTACCTACAATTTACAGATTGATCTCACTTTTTTCTTTTCCCATTATTTATTGCCCAACCTATACTAGATGGTATGTGAAATGTAGTTCCTTTTCTAATGAAAATCAGAGTAAAGTAAATAAAATTTACTACTTGGAAGACAAATACTAAGAAACAACAAACCATTAATTTAAAACATTTATTCTCAAATACTAGTTCACACATCAGATTTATTTTTGCGAGCATTATTCCATCTTTTGCTAACATACAAAACTGATTAATGGGAGGAAAACCCCACAATTTGTGCATTTTAAATTTAGAGTCACAAGAATGAACACACCTCAGTTGAAAATAGGACCTTTCTTTTATGTTTATTCAAAGTTTGACTTTTTTTTTCCAGTCTCTCTTATTGAATTTTTACAAGTTTAGGTTTCAATATGTGTAGCATTCATAGAAACATTTCTTTTACTAGACTCAACGAAAAGCAAACAGGTAGTTTTCTAAAATGTTATTCAAATAAAAATTCCTATGAAGGGAATCAACAGATGGATAGACGTTATATTATTTTTAAAACTTATATATTTCAGATTAACACAGTATTTACCATTTAACTCAGCATGACACATACACACACACAAAAAGAACAAAACTCCTAATTGGAAAATATACGTTGGTATAATGGTTGGCAGTTTACAATTATGGTGTCTGAAGGAAAAAAAGAAAAAATGTTTTAAACACCAAAAGATATTAGCTCAAATTTTAATGAACTTTTCATGCCTTAGATCTTACTGAGCACAAATTATCCATTTTTTTGGAGTTACATCTATCTAAATATTAAACAAAAGATATTAAAACATAATCACTAATACAAAAGTTCCATGCCTCTCACCATAGAGGAACCAAAAGTCATTTTAATGACCATTACTGGAAAAACATCTGATAGGAAACAGTAAAAGCTGTCTCTCAAGACAGCATTTGAGTGTTGAACTCATTCTCAAAAACGGGTTGTTAATATTTCTGGTTATCATTAGGGAGTTTATCTGATTTAAGTCAATTGACATGCTTTCTACTTTGACAGGAAACCTCAATTTAAAATTCTTGATTGGAATTTAATAAATTATAAAAATGCATAGGATACTGAGACTTTATATTTCAAAAAAGCCCGACAGTCAGTCAGACAATTAGAACAATTTTTTCACTATTTTATAAAAAATTCTTTTTAATTGGATTTGTAAGAAAAGGAATAGAAAAGAATCCTTTTTATTGTTAACTCCATAATTATAAAAAAAGTAATTAGCACTTTTTTTAGCAACTAACCTTTTAGAACGAAATATTGGTCCAGAGATGATGTGTACGCTTCCATGCTTTTCTCCAATTTTCCTTGCTTCCTGTTCTATCTTGCTAAGAACATAATTTACCTTTCCATACTGAAAGTAATGACATTTTGCCTAAATATCACATTTAATTAAAGAAGAAATTGGGAAAAAATATATGCAATATGAAACATTGTCTCATAATATTTAAAACCTTAAATGTATATATTTTAGAAACCACAAATCAAAATATTCTTGAGTATTATAATGTTGAACTACATACTACATATTATATATGTATAAAATTAGGATCACTTAGTTTTTAAGCGTGTATTTCTCATTGATGAAATATATATATAGAACAATTATTCAATAACTAGCAAAGTAAATTCAATTATTGTATAAATATTTTATTAATGTCATTGGCTTTATTTGGATTATTACAAATTTTCAAGTAATCTAAAAGTTTATGTAGTTTTCTCTAAAGCTAAACTACAGAGTATAGTGAATATGCCTATCTATTAATCTTGCAAAAAAGTAGCATAAATTTTTTTTAGGCAAAAATAACATGCCACTAAACATAGCCAAATGTAACTATTTCTACATATTTCTTTTTAAAAAATCAAGTTGATAAGGCAATATGGATATTTAATCTATGCCTACTGAAAGTTTGAGCAGGGGGAAAAAAAGGTTTATAGAAAGGAAAAAAAGGTTGTCTGTCATTCAAAATGAAATTGTTGTGAATTAAGAACATATAAATCAATTGATTCTGTAATTAACCAAGATGCTGCTGTCAATTATCCACCAGAATTTTTAAATTCACTGAATTTCCCAGGATTGCCACCTCATAATCTTCAATTAGAAGTAGGATCGGAAGTCATAATGTCGCGAAATATCAACCCACAACGTCTTTGTAATGGCACACGGCTAGCAGTAAAAACATTACTGAACAATGTCATTGAAGCAGCAATTCTAAAGGGAAAATATTAGGGAGAAGATGTGTTGATACCTTGCATCCTAATGGTACCAATTGGTGTTCCATTTGAGTTTCAACGAATGTAATTTTTCAGTGAGGCTTGCTTTCACTAAGACCATAAATAACACTTAGGGTCAATTGTTGAGTTTTTGCTGCATTAATCTTGAAGCCCATGCTTCGCTGATGGACAGTTGTATATTGCCTACTCCCACATTAGAAAACCCTCAGCTTTATTTGTTTACGCACCAAGTAATCAAACAAAAAATATTGTGTATCATAAAGAACTACAATGAAAATATATTCATATTCAGTCTTTCAATGGAAATGTTTTTATAAGCAATCAATGTTTAGTATTAAGGCATAACTCAATAAATGAAGTAATTACTGCGAAACACGTTTTTTCCTTCTATTAGGCTACGAAAGGTCAATAACTTTAGACAGTATGAAGTCTCTTAGGACGGCTAGTCTTTACTTATAACAAAGGACAATGTGTGTGTCTGTTGCTGGCGTACAGGCCAGACCATTCGAATTACAGCTGCCAAATTTGGTAAATGTATATCTTGGGGGCCGGGAATGTGCACCTCGGAGCCATTTGTTTGAAATTTTAATTAATTAAAAAATAAGCCAAATTTAGAAGTTTTTTTGCTATAACTTCCAAAAATATTGCAGAACAAAATTTATTTTTACATCAAGTTAAGGCTAAAAAAATTAGCTTTTCAATTATACTGATGTTCTGACCTATAAATTAAAATTCTATTTTTAATGAATTTTTTAACATTTTATTTAATGGTATTTATCAACTATTTATTTTGCATAAAATAAAAACAAAATTTTATCTTTACGAGAATTTCAAAAAAAACAACTTTTATTAATGTTGCATCACATTTTTAGAAGTTTTGATTTTAAAAAATAACTTAATTACTACCAAAAGTAAAATCGAAAAATGTAATTTCCATCATGTGATTATATGAAATGAAATTAATAGGAAATGTGATATTTTTTAAACAATAAATTCAAGAGAAAATTTTTCTTGATCGTTTGCAATATCAAAATTATTAATTCAATTAAAGAATTTAAAATAAATAAAAATAAAATAAATAAATTACAAAAGTGCACCAGTTTAACTGAAAAAGAATCTTTAGAAAAGCACCAAACGATAATCTTCTGAGAGCAAGATTAATTATTTAAAAGTAAAAAATCTTTAAAGAACTAGAAGATGACGTCATTTCAAAGAAGCGATGACAAAAAGCAATTGATAATAAGAAAAAGTAACATATTTTTGTATTCGTGTTTTTTTAAAATTTTTAAAACAATAATCATGTTTTGAATTGTTACTTTTACTTATGTGAAGAAGATATATTGTGCAAATCAAAGCATTCGCCTTCATGATTGTAATTTATCTCCGCATTTCAATGAATCATGCGAAATAAAAACGCATCTGCTTTCAACGAAAGATACGTAATATTAAAGCTATACTGGTAAAAACAGGTCAGCTATTTGAAAATTCATCTTCTTTCAAACAAGGGTACGTAATAAATAACAATGCAAAACTTATAAAAGCATATAAACATATTTTTTACCTGCATATTTCGGAGACATCAAAACTTTCTAACCAAAACAATATCATATTCTCACATGATAAAAATAAATCAACTATCATTCCAAATTAAACATATAAAAATGTCATCATTGGCAAGTGTCTGCATAAAATGAAACAAATATGATACATGATATTTTTGGAAATTAAATGCATGGTAACGTTTTCTGTGATATTTTACTATACATATACTACTAATCCAATTAAACAGTTTTATTTAAGGCAAATATGGCTTAACATCCACAAGGCATCTTCTGTAATCGGAGCCCAACATCTAATTTCTTAATTCTTTGGGAGAGAGACACAAATTTAAATTTTTACATATATCATCTGCTCAGAGAATCATATTTAACAAAATATTCTAGAGACAATAAGTCTTAAAAATAAAAAAAGTGACACTCCAATCAACTAAATCAATCATCAAAGTTGATTGATCTATGAAAATTTCAATATAACTATTTGATAAAAACTGGTGATTTTAGATCACTTTATCAAGATCTTAAAGAAACCAATCAGGGTAACTCTATAATAATTAGCCTACATTATGAAACTGATGGTTGTTCTAAACTTGCAATATTCAGAACTGAATAAATCAGCCAGATTTGATTGCAGAAGATAGAAATGTTTGTTTATTTATTTAGAAGTTGAAATATCAAGAATATTTTACAGAATATGAATCTATAAGACCAAAGGAATAAATTAAAATGGAAATGATGAAACTTTAAGTAATATAAAGGCCTCTTTAGTCAATCCAAGCATTCTTTAAATAAAAATAAGAACTGGAAGCAAAGTAGTCCGACATTGAAATTTTATATTCGCTACAGAAATTGAAATATTATAATTTTTTTATAATTTATAATATATCAAGGAATTATTCAGCAAACATTTCACAGATTAAATGAAACATTCAGTTTTTAATTTTGTTTTTAGATGTATATAAATGCTCTCAATGGTAACATTTTTTTTTGGTTTATATATTATATTTAAAAAAATTATGGTTTAAAATCTTTTGGTCTTAGAGATTCATATTCTGTAAAATATTCTTAATATTTCAACTTCTAAATAAATAAATAAACATTTCTTTCTTCTGAGATCAAATCTGGCTGATTTATTCAGTTCTGAATATTGCAAGTTTAGAACAATCACCATTTTCATAATCTAGGCCAATTATTCTAGAGTAACCCTGACTGGCATCTCTGAGATTTTTATAAAGCGATATAAAATCGACAAATTTTATCGAATAGTTACATTGAAATGTTCATACATTGATCAGCTTTGATGATTGATTTAGTTGATTGGAGTACAACTTTTTTTTAAAGGACGTATTGTTTCTAGAATTTTTTGTTAAATAGGAATCACAGAGCAGATGATATATGTAAAAATTTAAAAGTCGTAATTCATCAGCATTTTTCCCCTCAATCTACTAATTATATCTTTCACCTAGACCATTTGTGTCTCTCCCCTAAAAATTAAGACATTAGATGTTAGGCTTTATTTGCGATATTTACCTTAAATTGAACTATTTAATTGAATTAGTCATATATGTATTATAAAATATCATAGAAATGATTCATTAAAATGCGGAGATAAATTTCAATCACAAAGGAGAATTTTTTGTACAATATATCTTCTTTATATAAGTAAAAGTAACAATTTAAAACATGTCTTTTTGTTTTAAAAATTAAAAATAATAATAAAACACGAATGCAAAAATATTTTACTTCTACTTATTATCAACTGCTTTGTGTTCGTTGTTTCTTTGAAATGCCGTCATCTTCAAGTTCGTTTAAGATTTCTTACTTTTAAATAATTAATCTTGCTCTCAGAAGATTATTGTTTGGTGCTTTTCTAAAAATTCGTTTTCAGTTTTAACTGTTGAATTTTTGTAATATATTTTTAATTTGTGTTTTTATTTATTTTAATTCTTTAATTGAATTAATAACTTTGATATTACAAACAATCAAGAAGAATTTTCTCTAGCATTTATTGTTTAAAAAATATCACATTTCCTATTTATTTCATTTCATATAATCACGTGATGAAAATTATATTTTTATGTTTTAATTCTGGCAGTAATTAATTTTTTTTAAATTAGAACTTCAGAAAATGTGATGGAAAAATTTTATTAAAAGCTGATGTTTTTTTTTTTTTTTTTTTGAAATCCTTGTGAAGATAAAATTTTATTTTTATTTTATGCAAAATAATTTGTTGAAAAATACGATTAAATTATATGTTTAAAAATCCAGTAAAAATAGAATTTTATTTTACAGGTCAAAACATCAGTATCATTGAAAAGTTAATTTTTTGAGATAACTTGATGCAAAAATCAATTTTTTGCCATAATATTTTTGAAAGTTATAGTGAAAAAACGCCAAAATTTTGATTAATTTGTAATTCAAATTTTAATTTAAAATTCAAAAAAAGGTTCTTGAGGTGCACATTCTTGGCCTCCAAGGTATACATGTACCAAATTTAGTAGCTGTAGGTCGAACAGTCTGGCCTGTAGAGCGCCAACAGACACACTCACACATTGAGCTTCATTATAAATACAGATGACTAAGCAATTTAATTTTTCAGTAATTTTATGATAACTGCATCATTTATGCAAAACAAATATACACTTATGATCATACAAATAAATATTAAAATGAATTACCATTGGCACAACATTGGTGATGATAAAGGTGCTATTATAGGCCTTACGATTATATCTATGATTCGCTGCAGCAGCCAAATGTCCTCTTTGATAGTTGTATTTTCCCCAATGTTTGTAGGCAGCTAGTGATATCACTCCACTCATATCCTCATCTTCTTCAAATTCTATAGCATCATCACGGCTTAAATAAGAACCAACTATATGGTTAGAGGTCAAACGTTCCAGAACCCATTTAGCCATTTTACGTTCTAAATCGTAAGAAATCACATAGCCATCTTTTACTGAAATCTTCTCAGAACTAGGAACAAAAATAATCTCGTAACCTTCAATAGCCATAATTTCCTCTTTAGTACTTGGGGGCAAATCAAATATACTTGGATTTCCATCTTTAGTATTTGGGGACACATCAACTTCTCTAGAATTTTCATCTTTAGTATTTGAGGGTACATCATCTTCTCTAGAATTTTCATCTATAATATTTGGGGGTACATCATCTTCTCTAGAATTTTCATCTTTAGTATTTGGGGGTACATCATCTTCTTTAGAATTTTCACCTTTAGTATTTGGGGGCACATCCAATTCTCTAGAATACTCATAAAGAATACTGAAAAAGAGAAAAGAAATAAATTTTAAAAATATACCTATTTAACATGCTGAAAACGGATATAAACAAAAAGCATAATGATTGGGAAAAGACATTTTCAAATTCCACTAATAGAAATTTCAATTCAATATTTCCAAACTTGACAAACAATATCAATCAAAAATAAGTAAAATTTTGGTATTTTTCTGCATCTAAAAATATTGTGACACAATGATAATTTTTGCATTAACATAAAAAGATATTGTGTTAAAATTCAGAATATTATCTTTCTAATTATATGATCTTTTCTATTTCAAATCATTATCTTTTTAAAAATAATCTTAAGTGATTTTTATTAATAAATTTCTTTGTTGAAGAGAAATTCAAATCATTTTCATCACTGCAATTAATATATATGCCAGGCTTTTTTTTAAATATATTTTTGTTTTCAGTAAAATTTGGGTTTCTCACATTTAAGGTTCTAACTTCAAATCAAATAATCACATTTCCATGTCATGTAACTGAATGTATAAATTCATGGGTAGAAAATTTAGGAAACGAATAGCCTTTGAATTGAAAAATATAAGGACTCTAAAATAATTTGAGTTATATATGTATTAATTTCAATGTTTGAAGATTTCCCTGAGGATGAATGGGAATAAATGAGTAAAAAAAAGTATTTGGTAAAAGTGAAGTTTAGTGCGACCTTTGTTCTGCCAAGGATGCCAAGTCACCAATAAAGATGGCAGACAAAGTAAACAAACCCTTTTGTGGAAGAGTAACGGTTACTACTTTTTGCAATATAATTTATACCATGTTGTTTTTTTAAAAATCATTTTAAAAGGGAATTTTTCCGCCTTAATAATCAACGGTTGGAAAATGAACTGGGAATTCCAAATTTAATTTAAATCATTTTATCGACTATCAAAACAGGGTCTGCCGAAGGAGTTTTTTCTGACACAGTTTAAAGGATTATAAGCATCCCACCTCACTTTTTCCCCCCATTGAAGACGAGTCTTCTTGATGGAGGGTTTAGTATTATTAGTATGATAGCCCTACACACTATTGAGCAGGTGTTTTTATGACTCATCAGTGTACATCCCATAACAAATGCATGAACCAGCTTGCCAGAAAAAATTCATTACTGTGCATACTGCTTCATGCAGGGTTTATCAGAGAAACTGTGCAAAGATTAGGAGAGTTAGATTTGAGGATATGAAAAATAAACAATTCAGTAAAATCAGACCATCAACAGTAGGGGAAGCAACCCCAGACAAATCTTACAAAAGGAACACACACAGAACAAATTGACTAATATGCTCTGTATTACTCTGGGAATTACCAATGACTATCAAATTTACAATTAAAACTGCAATAAATGTACACATACTAATAGAAAAATTAATTTTAATTACTTATTCATTATTCTTTTGGAAGAATATTTGCTTCTTCCCTTTTTGCAGAAAATTGAGGAATCCGCTTCTGAGAAATATTTCTGTAATTCTTTGTCAAAATCTTCCGCTTCTGAGAAATGTTTCTGTAATTCTTTGTCAAAATCTTCACAAAATCAAGAAAATTCTTCTTGATATGCACAGGTATGAATTATTAATATTTCAGGTAAAATCACCTGAAAAAATACTAAAGAAAAAGGAGATATAAATATTTCAGTTAATCTGTATTTTTTTTTGCATTGATTAAAAATGTACTTAACACTTCCTGAACTTCTCAAAAAATGCACCTATAAAATACAAAAGAAATATGAGAATAAAAATCAAATGGAAGGAATATAAAAATAATGCAGGTTCTATTTTAATTATAAGAGCAATAAAGATGTATTGTAAAGAAACAAAACATGTAAAAATGAAAATATCTAAATTTTAAAAATATTTATTTAATTATAGATATATATATATATATATATTAAAATAATGAAAAACTAAAAACTATTAAAAACTTTTATCTTATAAATTTCAAGGTATTTACAATTGTATTAAAGGTTTTAAAAAAGAACACAACTAACCATTATAGATTTTTTTCCCCTAGCCAAAATCATTTCTTTAAAATAATATTATGATAGTACAGATTTTACAAACAGTTAATAGTATTCCTTCATCTTAAGAGGTAATAATTGAAAATAATTCTTTATATGTTCTGTGCCCACATATGTACATTATATCTCTTGTTTAATTTTCCAGGGGGAAGGGAGAGAAGAGGATATTACAATTTATTTTAAGTCTATAATGTCAAAATATTTTTGGACTGATGCAATCCCAAGCTAAACAGTAAAAAAAAATGGAATATTTGAAGATATTTTTAAAATAATTTTTACTCTACAGAAAATGTTTCATGCCTGCATCTTTTAATTAAAAGATTTTACATTTTAATTTAATTTCATTAAAACAAAATCATTATCCAGAAAGGCAATTTCATATTTGAAAGTAAAATGTTCGATTTCATTTCAGAAAAGAAAAACCTAACACTATAATTAAAAATAATTCTTTTTCAATTTTAGTTTAATCAACTTAGAAATTTCTTTAAAAAATTATACATTTTTAAACGCGCCACTCAAATTAAAAATAGTGAATGAAAATACGTTATCCTTATTACATACTTGCCAGAAAACCATATAAAAGACATGATATAAAAATACAGCATAAATCCAAATTTGGTTTTATTCTTATTTTTTCAAAAACTAACAAAAGTATACTATTTTTCAATCTACTCGATAAAATTATAATAACATTATATTACACATAAAAGAACAAAAATTCTTTCAAATGATAAAAATTTTGATGATTGAAAAGAAACTCATCAATATCGTAAATAGCATTAAACAAAAGTAAGTAATTACAAATTTTCCTTTTTAACCAATATCTATTTAGATAGAGAAATATACTATTGAAATTAATCGAAATGATTGATTACATTCGTCTTCTTTTCAATTCATTCATATACAAAAGTTTATCTTATAAATCAATTTATATGTTAAGACATTTCCTTAAAATACGATAAAGTTAATTAATTCGAGCCTCAAGCAATTAGAGTGACCAATGAAAATATTTAATAAAGCAAGTTTTCGTAAAGGGAACATCAAACTACAAGTACTCACAGATCCAAAATAAAGACGAACTTACAGATACTGTAGCCAGCTTAAAAATGAAGTTGTTTCTGTACTTGTTGCTGCAACAGAAGTTTCAGTTCTAGAGGTGGGTCGTTCGCGAACGAACGGGTCAAAACGAACGGGTCATCTAAGTGAACGAACTGAGTCGGGTCGCCATTTTCTGGATTAGTCGTTCGCGAACGAGTGTGTGGACCTGGTTATTCCTGTTTACGAACGACTAGGGATGACGAATATTTTAGAAACGGTTATTACGTAAGCAATATCAAAAAGTCACAGATTTCAGTGACCAATACTTTTCAAAAATGGGTGTGATTCAAATCACTGACACGTTCTTATTGGTTAATATTTCGATTTCAGGTCTTGGATCACGATAGAAAGTAACAATCGATACGATCTGTCCAATGGTCGCTCTCGAAGCAGATGTCAATCATGCATTTGAAAAGTCCCTTACCCACTGATGCGCTTTCCAGGAACAGACCCCCCCCCACACACACACACACAAATAGTTGGGGCAGGTGGCCGGTGATGGGACTTTTGATCACACGCAGTGAGCTTCCTATTTCAAAAAGAGTCAATTCTCCCCATCGCTGGAAGCTATACGCGGCTTGACTAATCTTACGAAAACTAGATTTCTTCCGCATTCATCTTCACAGAAAAATTCTAACTTGTGTTTTTCAACAAGTTTCGGCCGATATTTAATGCTTCAAACAAAATTAGTAAAGATTTATATCTATTCTTAACTGGATATAAATACTATAATTACTAAATATCTACGATTGAAGCGATTTAATAAGTTCATAATTAAATTTTCTGTGCCTGGTTAGCATGAGAATTCCGCTGCTCTGAAGGATTTTCCAGTTTTTAAAGTCAGAATTATGTCTTATTAAGCTGTTTTAAAGATTAAAGGACCATTTTAAATTAATTGCCAATGATAAATTTTTCTTCATTGATTTATAAAAATATTTTGGGAAAGATGCACAAAAACTCATGCAAATTTAAATACTTTTTTTAAAATTTTATAACAGAGAATGTAAAGGCTTGCATCACGTATATATCAATAAATTTGTTTAGATATCATCAATATTATGGCTGGCAATATGATAAAAAAATGCTTCGTTTGTTAACATTTCGTGGATTTCAGAATTCATCGGGAAATAATTTATAATGTTCCCATTTAAGATATTCTTTTACTCTTTTTGCTTCAATAGATTTTCTTAAAAATATTTTTTATTGGAATGAACTTAAATAAATTAATAATTAAAATAACTTTCTTCTTCAAGGTGTTTTAAGTGTATATAAAAGAGAATTGATATCATTAGACTCAAAAATTTAATCTCTTGTATTTTCAAAAACGCCATTTCAAGAAAATATGTGTAATGTATACTGAGTCTTATTCAATCTAAACGTAAAATTTTAACCCCTTGACATACGAATTTATTTTACTTAAATTGTTATTTTAATTAGATGATGCATACTATCTTAAATATATATTGTTATCTTCATTCATATAATAATATAACGAGCATTTGAGATGTTGAAGCCTTTCTAGGTGATTTTTTTCATTTTTAAATGCTTAATCGTGTTCACTTAGTTGCAGGCTTAAAACTGAAATAATTCGATGCGCGTGTTAGACATGTCAATGTTTACGAAGGGGTTAAAAAATCGTATGGAAATTTCTGAAAGTAAAAGATGATAAATTGCTGAATGCAACCTGCCTTTCGATTATAAGTCATGCATTCTCTATATTCTATTGTCTAGATATTATTTTTAGTAAAATTATATTTTATGTTTTCAGATAAAGTTTTAATAAAAGAAATGGATAAAAACTATTTTTTTAAAACCATAAATTTCCTTAATTGTAAAATATTGATTATAAAAACTAAAATACCTTGAAATTTACATTCTTATACATTCAAATAAATTCTGCATTTTTAAGAAATCCCTATTGTAACATTTTTAGCCGTGTTTCACGGAAAGCGTTTTAAAAAATCGGTTTTGCGTAGGAAGGATATAGATAAATGCGTGTTTGTGTCTCTCAAAAAATATATACTTTTCGGAATTAAAAAGTAATATTTTGAGCAAATGGAATGGCTTGAAATGTTAAATTTTAAACTTATAGCCGATAAAAATGCCTTAAAAATATTTTATAATGAAAATAAAATTTAAAATGTAGTGATTTAAAATGAGCCAATTTCTACCGATTTAAAAAAAAACTGTATACCTTAACATAATTACTGAGCCAAATATCAAATTTGCTGAATATTCTTTAACGATCATTGCGTTTCTAAATAAGAGAGAAGGGGGGGGGGAATTCGCTTGAAGTTTACAAATATCTTCTCAACTCGAAATTAATAATAATTGACATTACTACTCTAAAAAAAGGAAGGTAATCGATTTTGTTGGGTCACAAGTAATAACTATTTCATTCTGAGAATTTGTTATTGATTAAGAGCATAAATAAAAAATTAAGAGATTTAGCGCAAAAATTGCAAAGCTTTCTTAAGTATTAAACAAACATATATATACATCAATCAAAATTACTAATTTAAATACGTCATGCCTTTTGTTCTGGCACTCATGTATGTATGTGTAATTCTCAGCTGTCTTATGAGTACAAACATTTCCACACTAAATTATTATTCGCAAAAGAAATTGTTTTGAAGAAAGACTGAAATTAATTTTTAAATTAAATACACTTCATTTTTGGAGAACTGATGCTTTCTTAAATGATATAGACGAAAATATAAAAAAATTTAAATCAATTTTCTTTAAAACATGTCAGTTTTTTCTATAAGAATTAAGATTTAAAATGTGAAGGCATTAGAAAAGTATTATTTAAAATGAAAATTCATTCAGATACTTTTCCATTTGTTTTTCAAAGTGTGTTAAATATGAATCAAAGCAATGTTCAAAATTCCTATTGTTTAAAATTGGTGCGTGGGTAAAAGGTTTACTGAAAATTAGTATATGTTTTGTGCTTGGGAGGTCTGTCTTTCATTCGCCCTCTTCGTGGGTTCACATCTCATTTTACCACCTTTTAGGACTCCATTTCCGGGAAAAACTATCTGAAGAAAAAGATCAATATCTTTCTTTTAAATAGGCAATTACCGAACACATGCGGAGAATTGAATAGGTTTTTTCTCTATGACTCTTTCTGATATTTCCAGTTTTATTTTGTTTTCGGCTTATTGCATCTTTAACTCTCTCGATGCCAGCCGGGCGTTTTGGAAATTTACCCCCTAACCTCCAAGTCAGTCGGTTTGGGGCGTTTGTTTGCGTTTTAGGGGAGATGGCTTTTAAAAGCGGCTGATGTGTTACGCACTGCAGGAGATTCGTTTTATCTCTGGCGAGCGCGGCTTTTTCACAGATGATTCCCCTGTGCCTTAAGGCGGTAGAGGTGGGGAGGGACTCACAGCATAAGTTGTTTGCACAATGTTGTGTTTTGAAAGGGCTTTAAGTTTCTATTTCAACGTGTTGCTATCTCAAAATTGGTAAGATTTTATGGCTACTTATAAAGAAGTTTTCCACAGAGATGTTCCCTGTTAACGATGAATGATATGTAAGCATTCCGAAACGTAATTTTTTCCCTTCGGATAAACATTATAAGCTCGTTTTAAATATTAATACTACTATAAAGGTATAAAGAAAAACTATTGCATTTACTTTGTGACCTATTTACATAGTAACTTTCTCAGAAAACGAGTAGAGACTCTTGTTACTGTGGAGGACAATCGTTTCATATTTCTAGCTACTAAATCTATCATGAAACGGTCGTCAGAAGTTTAAATGCCGGGGACAAACGACATCTTTCAAACAGCATACCCCCCCCCCCCAAAAAAAAAGAAATAATTAGATTTTACTTTCCCCGTCCTTAGAGTGAGATAAGCTTTAGAAATGGTGCGTTCCTTGCCCGAATGTCATTCTGCAAATTTTTCTTCAGTTGTGAATTTCTACTCTTTATTATAGAAATTGTGAATCGTTTTTTTATCAGAGTAATTTTTTATTAAAACAATTTTACCTTTTCAATTTAAAACAATTTTACCTGCTACTAATGAAGTGACAGTGATCTGTTAAACGAAGATGATGGTTGTCCAAAAAATAATGTTTTAGCTGTTTTGATGTTTTACATTTTCTTGAATTTCATTTATTTTTCTTGATTCATTGTAAAATGAAGTTTTAAAACTATCACATCTATTTCCTGCTTATTTTGATGTAACAAAAAATTAAGCAGTAGCATATGTCATTTTATCTACTATTGACAAACGATTGTTTGAATGACATTTTAAGTTTTATGAAAAATAAGGAATTTTTTTTTGTAGATATTTGTTCTAACTTTTATTTCAATGATTGAAAAGTGATTTATTAAAATTTGTGCGTGATACACTCATGCGTAAATTTATGGAAACTTAATATGGAACGTTTGTTCTAAAATTCATTTTATTTCATTGTAATTAGATCTTGTCTTAACAATACTAAAGAAAAAGTAAATAACATTTTAAAATCCGAAATTATGCTTGAAAAATTTATCATGACGGTTTATACCAAAAGAAGTAATATTTATGACAAACTAAAGTAAAATGCTCAGACTAGAAACTGAAGGAATGTGTTTGCGATATATATTTTACTGAGTAATTTTTTCCCCTAAATTTATTGAGCAATTTTTAATATCAGTATTAAATAATGTTTAAAAAATGTTATTTGATTTATCGAATTGCTTTTATAGATAAGATAGAAATATTTTTAAATATATATTTATCTCACACTCCTTTTCGATTATTTAAGCAGAAACAAGAATGTATAAGCTTTCGGAAACAAAACATGAAAACATTTTTAAAAATTTAATTGAAGGTAAAGACTTTTTGTATTACGGTTCAAAATTCAAAATAATGTTTCATATTCAAAAATTCAATGAGAGTAACAATATATATTAAATAAAGTTGATACTGACGGCAAAAAGTAAAAGAATTCTCAACTGAATGTTAAAAGAACAAATTTTAGAAGTGTCTTCCAAAAGGCGCTTGTTTTCACATTTTTTTTTAAATTCAAGGTATGCTTTCATTTTAATATTAAATAAAGATTTAAAACATTATCTCGTCTGTCACTAAGTTGAATTGACATCTGTACCATGTAAAAAATATTCTAATTGCATTCATTTATACAATATACACGTCGCATACTATTATAATGTAAAAGAAATTGCCTTCTAATATCTATATTATTATTTAGCTTTGACAATACAATATTGTATTAATATTTTAAAAGTATATCGGGGAAAATTAAAAAAAAATTATAATGTTTTTGAAATTGGCATTAATGCCAGTTTTTATTTCAATGGTTTGAAATCTAATATAAATTTTCTAAAAACTATTTTCGAAATTATATTGTAAAAAAAAAAAATTGTCAAATATTTGGCGATGAAAAAAATACCCCATAAAGTCGATGAATGAAACGTTTCACGCTAAAAAGCATCAACACATTAGAACACTTCGACCGGTTGAAAATGCAACTCCTCGGAAAACCGCAAAGCAATAGCTCAAAGGGGAACTTTGACAGATTTATTACTTCCGACCCCAGGAAGTAACTGCCCCTCAGCTTGGAAGAGCCCATGTCGTCCAGAGCCACCCGAGAAAGTCTGGATGTTAAAGGGAGTGCTTTTTGAAAAGGGCTTGGAGGTTAAAGAATTAAAAGCTGTAGTTTTAAATAAAAAAAATTGTTATGAAACTAATTTTATTTTATTATTTACTAAATTTGAAATTGATAATTTTTAAGAATCTCTTTTTTAAACCGCTGGTGAATATATTTGATTCATTAATCTTCATTGTATTATTGTAAATTTTAATTCAAAATGTTCTCAAAACATAATTTATCTGACTTAATGCGAAAAAAAAATAAATGAAGTTAAAATACGAAGTCGCTGGAGACTATGCGATTTTATTCAAAAAAAGAAAGCTCATAAAATATTCTGAAAATCGTTTCAAATGACATTTGGATGGGCACTAGGGATTTTTTAACTGATTTAAAATTTTATTCCAGGCAATGATATTGATTATTAAACTTGTCGCTTATTGTATAATTCCATTTGTTATAATTTGAATTTTAATACAGTTCTACATCTTATAAGTCTTGCTTAGTTATTATTTTATTGTAAAATCAAATTATTTTCTTCTTTATTTTTATGAACACAAAAGAATATATGCATTCCCTTACGACAATGCATTAGGAAATTTAACCCATAGAAAAATTGTAAAAATGTTAAACGTACAAGCCCTTCTACGGTAAACTTGCAGAATAGTGTAGTATAATAAGACTATTAATAAAAACACTTTTAAATAATAACTTTTAATAAAAAACTTTTAATAAAAAAACTTTTTAATAAAAAACTTTTAAAACCTCATTTTTCTGGAGGTTACGAGAAACAAACTTAGTATTCACAATATTTTACTATGAAGAAATGTGATATTTTAATGGCAAAGTAAAAAATTAAGATTTTAATTCATTAAGGTTTATAAAATATTTTAACAATACTATTTTTTCGATACTAGGAAATCAAACCAGTTTTAGTAATTCTTAAAAATACACATACACAAGTAGAACAAGAAATAAATTCCTTCCCCCCAAAATTATGCAAATATATACATTTTTTGTTTTGTTTCAGGAAATAAATAATTCTCCCTAATTTTGAGAAATAATTTTACCATTATATGAAGTAAAAAATGTTTTAATAAGTTTAAATTTTTTTCAAAAAGTTCAAAAGATCGGACACGTTTAATTTATAACAGCTAGAACCTCATCAAAGTAAAAATTATAAATATATTTTTAGGCAAGTTTTATGCAGTGTTACGCATAACAATTGAAAAACGATTTCCAATTCCTACAAAGAATTACTACGTTTTGAAATTATAAGGTAATTTTAAAGAAAAGAAGAAAAAAAAAAAAAAGATATATTCTGACAAAGCGAAAATACGACGCGATAAGCAACAGTGACGCTGTTTCCAGGTGGCTAGAATTAATTTTTATCTATTGTCCAGAAAGGGAAAACAATATCTTTACCAAATTTGTCACACTTAAAAGTTGTTAACAATGTAGCAAATATTAAACAATGCAGGAAATGGAGAAATTTAATTATAAAAGAATCTTCTTTCAGAGCAATGGATTAATATATTGCGTCATCCATTCTTTAAAATTATATTTAAAGCATGCATTTTAGAAAAAAAAAGTTTAAATATTTTTTTCAGAATTCAAAAACCCGATGAAAATGAATATAAATATAAAATGAATGTGCATGAATATAATATTAAAATGAATGATAAAATGAATATAGTTATGCTTTGAATAATCCATTCACTAATGATTATTTCTAATTCTATACAATAAAGGAATGATTTCTTTTACAACGATCTTTGAAATCACATCCATAAAACTATGCATTTTGTACAAGAAATATTTTTTTTCTCCAAAATATGTGCAACAAAAATGAATATAAGATCTCTTTATTGTATAATGGGTAAAAAATAAACATTTTAATACACAATTAATCATTCTCTTGTTAATGCACCATGAAACCTCATGATAAACCCTAGACAATGCTTCGTTGTCAAAAACAGTAAAAAATGAAATAAAATTATCAAAAACTGCAATTTGAAATTTAAGTAAAATAAGTCGCAATATTGTGTTGATATCTCAGTAATGATAATTTTACTTTGAAATACTGAAAAAATGTATTAAATAATAATAATAAAATGTATCCATAAGTCTTAAAAATTTATACACAATAGTTTTATTTTTTAATGAATGGACCAAAAAGACAATGAAGGAGTCAGTCGATTTCAATTTATTCACGATATTAATGCAAAAACTTTAAGTTGGCTATAAGCAAATGTGTTGTGTAAGAGAAATAAAAAGAGTAGCTGATTCCTTTCAACCTAAAATCGCAAATTGTTACAACTCCCCGTATTGACACTATGCTATCTGAAAACGGCCTGAGCCGACAGCTCTGAAAGAAAAGAAGGGTGTCGGGTGATCCCCGAACCTACAGGGGGAGGAAAGGAAATCATAGAAATACAAAGCATTCTCCCCTTGTATCCTCAGGGTTCCGTCTCCTTAACGGGAATAAAGATAAAAGGAGAAATCTGTGAATGGGTTGAAACGTGATCGGACTGGTTATTCTCGGAATAATCGTAACACTGAATTGCATATCACCGAAATCTATCGGAACAGCGACTTTTCAGTGAAGTCGCTGCAAAGTTATAAATCACAGCGGGCCTCACACTGATAGTGACCTTGACTTTCGAATATTCTATATGATCATTGTATTGCCTGTGACGTGAGTCGTACCGTCTCTGGACGGTCACACGTGACCCCAACAATAGTAATTCGCTTATTCACTTCGCTGGCGCCATCTATCGTCAGAATTTAGAAATAAAAAAATTAAAGAAATGACATTTATTTATAATTTAACTTTTTCAGAAAATTCTTTAATCTAATAAATAAATTAAATAAATATTATTGAAAAAGGATTTAAAAAATATGTTAAAATAGATAAATTAATTCGATCACGTGTTTCGTACATCAGTAAATGAAGTATTAAATATTATTAATAAATTTTAAATTTAATAACAATTAAAAAATTTTAATTAATAATATGATTGAAATAACAGATATTTGGAACAAATATTTAAAAATAGCAATAGCAAAATTATTTGTTACTCAAAAAAAGGTGGATTATGCATCTCTACGAACGACTGTGGGGAACTTGCTAATTTCATGCCTGAACCTCCTAGAGATAAGATGTTGGTGGTTATGTCCGCAAAAGAATGGGAAAACAGGGGGAGGGGAGAGGAGGCAGATGTTTCAATGTCGCTTAGCAAAAGACTAGTAGTTGACCTTGGGTGATTACACGGCGTTTATCTTTTTTATCACAACAAATTTTGGACACTCGTTTAGTAAAAAGGAAGTATTTTATGGGAGGTAGCGATAACATTTTTCAACTCCTGGAATCAGAAAGTGTGGGAATTTTCTTCTTCTTCTGGTGGATGGAGATGGAGGAGGGCATTGCCGTTTATTTATATTCGAGATTTCAGGAAGCTTTAATTGTAAAAGATTTTTATTGAAAAAATGTTGGAGTATATTACGACTTTTCTGTTATGATACCAAATTTTACCTTTTAATACTACTAATTAAAAAACATTTCAGAAATACTTTATAATACAATATAGTCTTAAAATGAATCGATTCGAACATTTTATTTGTCTTTTTGTATTTTGCGTGCTCTTTTATTCGTAAATTTAAGATAATATAAAAAAAATATAAAATAAATTTTATTTAAGTCACGTGCACTGCTGTCATGATAAATTATTTACTTATTTTTTAAAAGTTTATATATATATAATTTTTTTTCAAAGTAAATAAATAAATAAATATGTCACATCTATTATTGTATCATTGAATCCAATTATTTTTCAGCTGTAAAAATAGTTATAAATGAAAAAAAAGAAAGAAAGAAAGGTGCTCATTC
>JAOUZG010034654.1:1726034-1743699 GCA_026289955.1 Argiope argentata
TATATATAATGTTCTGAATTATTTTTACCAAACTTTTATAGTGATGTCATTTTTTAGTATTTTCAACGCAATTATTCTTTTTGTCAAATTAATTAATATCTCTTTTGAATTAGTTTGCTACCTACTTTTATTCCTTACTTTTCCATACCTTTTTTTTATTATTGTCCAAAAGATACATTTTAACAAATGGCTATGGTAGTGTTTTTGAAAAATTACACATTTTCTTTTTATTTATTTTTTAAATGTCATTAAATGTTGAATCACAGAGATAACGATCATACCCTTCTCTATATGTTGAATTTTATGAAAATAGTTTTTTTAAAAAATATATATATAATTGTTACTCTTAGATAAGTTAAGGAATTTAAGTTTACCAATAAAATTATTAAATTTTTTCTTAAGTAATGATTTTTATTAATATTGAGCCTTTCATCTCTTCAGTTTGCTCAGAAGGAAAAAGCATGAAACTCAAATTTTTATATATTGAATAAATTTTGTTTACAATTTCAAATTCTGAAATAAATAAGGAGCTTGAAATTGAAAGATATAAGGTATTGGGATTTATAGCTACAATGGCTTTTATCCCCGGTTTCCAGGAGTTAATATTTAAAAAATCTTGTCAATAAACAAAAAAAACCAACACGCACAAAAAACAAGTTGGATTTTCACTCAATTAACAGTTAAAAGCAGTTCCGCTGGTGCGCTTTAGTACATATTCGGGAGTTCCAATGAAGAGCAGATGCAAAAGAAGACGGAACATTCCCGCAACGCAGAGTGGTGAAAAGGGGAGGAGTCTCAAAGCAAAGTCACAACTGGATGTGATCGAAAAACTTAGTAGATGTTGAAGTGCTTCATCACTTGAAGAGAAGTTTGTAGATTAGCCTTGTTAGCAGTTGTTTTGAGCAACACGTTTTTGAAGGAGATATCTTGTTTATCTGACTGGAGAAAAGTCCACAATTTGTCTCTATAGCATGTATATTTTTTGCATGAGAGAAGTATGCGTTCAATATCATTGATGCTATTACAGACATGACAAAGGAGATCGCTATGAAGATTAAAACGTTTTAACAATCCTGGAGTTATAATGGTTTTACTGATTAGTCTGGCCAAAACAACATTTTCCCTTCGATTTTTTGACCAGGGGGATAGTGCTACAATGCTAGTGATGTCTCCTAGCGAGAGGAAGTATTTACTATTTCTATAATTGTTGATTATAATGTGATGCTTTTTTCAGGTTCGAAATTATATCTTCAGGAGATATCCATTCAATCCATGGTGTATTGTCTGTAACTTCTTTGGCTAAGCGGTCTGCAAGTTCGTTCCAGATTATATTTGAATGACCAGGTACCCACAGGAAGGATATTTTTTGGTTTAGTATGGTTAGAGTTTCAAGTTTAGACGCTATAAGGTGAATAATTTTGGGCGATTGCAGAGTAATATTCTTCAATGATGTGAGTGCTGAGTAACTGTCTGCAAGAATCAAACAATCTTTTCCTGGGACTACAAGAACATCTAATGTTTCAGCAATGGCTAAACTTTCTGCAGTAAAAATGGAATTAACAAGATGGACTCGAAACCTAACTTTTTGTTTGGAGGAAAAATCAGCAATTGAAGTGTGCCGTAGGTTTTTGGATGCATCTGTAGCAATGATAAAATGATCAGGAAAGTAATTTCGAATACATTCATTAAAAAAGTTATTAATTTCAGTCAAGAGTAGATTTTTATTTTGAAATTTAAAATCCCTAAGAAAAATTTAAAAATGATTAGAGTTAGTCGTTGGAATTTCAGTTAAGGTGATAATTTGGTTGGTATAAGCGTTTAAATTCTTCAAAATAAGCGAAATGGATTTTTTGTCTCTGGTAGTTGTTCGATTTTCCTGGTTATTGTGGAAGTGCTCTGTTAGAAGTGGAGAATGTAAAGCGTTTGCTATATGCTTAATAAAAAATTGGGTAGCTAGTCGCATAATTTTTTCAAAAAGAGTTTCCTGAGAAGCAATTTTCAGAAGAATAACATTCGGGGTCCATTTTGGAAGGCCTAAAACAATTCTTAGAGATATATTTTGAATAGTGTCGCATGCTTTAAATTGCGTATCGGAAAATCGGTTGATTACTGTGCAAGCGTAGAAAAAAATACTGAAAATACTGTTATTTGTGATATTTATAATATCTTTAGTTCTGAGGCCATGGTTTTTAGATGCGAGTATTTTGAGTCCATTTATTTTTTTAAGTACATGATTTCTAAGATTTTTGAATATTACTGAGTTTTGATTTTTTTTTTTTTGAAAAAGAGATTCCAAGAAACTTAATCATTTCTGTCCATTTTAAACTGTGTCCAGCATAACAAATGCGAGGATAAGTTGAAATTTTTTTCTTGGACAATTCAGCTATTGCACTTTTCTCCGGAGTAATTTCTAGTTTACTTGCAGCATTTATATATGTTTTCCATAGTATTTTGAATTTTTTTAATAATAACTTCCCAGGAGTGATGGCTACAAAAGACAAAGATATCATCCCCAAAAATAATATATTCGATCCCTTCCTCCATGGTTTCATGGAAGTCGTGCATAAATATGACAAACCGAATTGGTGAAAGAACGCTGCCCTGAAGTAACCCTTTGCTCAATGTTCTAGTACCAGAAAGGCATTGTCTCCAGCGAATCTGAAAAGTTCTGGATAGAAGGAAGTTGTACAACCACTTTGCCACGTTGCCTGTGATACCAAGTTGTAAACATTTAAAAATAAGTCTGGTAATATGAACAGAATCATAAGCACTTTTAATATCAAGATTCACACCGACGAAGTATTTCTTCTGTTCATTAGCGTCTGTGATTTTTGTCTGAATATTGTAAATTGCACTTTGGTTATCTCTGAAGGATATGAAACCATGTATTGTGTAGTTTTTTGCTACAAATTAAATAGTAAGTAATGCATTGTGTGAGTTTAAGTTCGAAGACTGCAAAAAACTGAGGTTAAGGCAATGGGCCGATAGGAAGAAATTTTGGTTTTGTCTTTGTTAGGTTTCGGAATCGGAATAATTAGTGCGTGTTTCCATTGTTTGGGGATGTTAGCTGAATTGAATTGATGTTGAAGTAATTTCAGGATAATTTGAAGTTGATTGTTGTTGAGTTGAGTTGAATTTGTTGTTTTTTGGCACAAAAGCCATTTTGGGCTAAGCTGTGCCACATTCTCGAGTTTAAAATATTTGTAAATACTTATAATAAAATCAATATATGGAATGAAGTCAAAATCCAAATGTCTAAAAGTTTAAATCAATGAGTTATGAAAAGTTGTATCCATGATGTAAAGTAAGATACTATGCAAGAAGTGTGGTCAATGTTTATATATGATTTTAAAAACCGATACTTTTTTAAAAACTAACCAAACCAAAATGCTGGGTTTTGGATAATAACTCGCCCAATTCCGGGTGAGACCCCTGAAAATACGCAAGACGCTGGCTAGAAAATCTTGGACACTCTTTAAGAATGTGCAAGACAGACATAGGGTTGTTACATGTTGAGCAGAATGGTGCTGGATCCCCCATCAACAAATGTCGGTGGGTCAAGAAAGAAGTCACCATTTTAGCAGCCATATCAGCCTTTTCATTTCCTGGAATTCCCACATGTGCGGGGACCCAGTATAAAATAATTTGAAGGCACTTCCAGATAAGGTTGTCATATAGGTTTAAAATTTTGAAACTCAAAGGATGGCTGCGATCAAATAAAAATGATAGGGATTCCAAGGCACTCAGTGAATCTGTGTATATTATATATCTATCCGCAGTAAAATCGGAAATAACTGACAAATCTTTTAAAATAGCTGTTAACTCAGCAGTAAAAATGGAACAACATGGGTTAATTCTATAAGCTATTGCGGAATTTGAAATAATACAAGCGAATGAAGTATAATCAGAACCTATAGAGCCATCTGTGAAAATAGGTTTAAACTGACGATATTTTTGACGATGGTCAGGAAAGATTTGCTGATAAATGATATCTGCAGTGTTTTGTTTATAAAAATTTTGAAATGGATTCAAGTGCTGTATACCATGAGAAATCCAGGGAGGTAAAAGAAATGATTGTTCAGAAACTATTTGTTCCCTCTTTAGATGCAGTTCTGAAACTAAACGAGTCATTCTCGCAAAGAATGAGGGTACTAATGATGGTCGAGCAGTCTGAAGGCATTGTAAGAATCGACTCTGATTAAAATTATAATAGGGATATCCAAGTTTCGATAAAATTTTAAAATAATAATGGAAAGACAATATCTGCCTTCTGATTTATAGATATGGTTCACTACATTCAATATACAAACTTTGTACCGGCGATGTTCTAAATGCTCCAGAACATAATCGTAGAGCAGCATGATGGACAGTATCCAATTTCAGGAGAATGCTACGTTTTGCGGAGAAATGGACATTGCTATCATAGTCAAGTTTTGATAAAATTATTGCTCTGTAAATGCGAAGCAAAGACATACGGTTAGCACTCCATGAAGTGTTAGAAAGAACTTTTAAAATATTCAGAGATTTTTCACATTTTTTTTCTTAAGTAACTTACTTGAGACGCAAACGTAAGCTTTTTGTCAAAGATCAGTCCCAAAAATTTAACCTCGTTAAGTACTTTAACAGGATTATTTTTAAGGTAAATCTCCGGTTCAGGATGGAGGCTACGTTTTCTACAGAAATGTACAGCATTTGTTTTTTCCGAAGAGAATGTAAATCCATTCTTATCACACCAACCAGTAAGTTGATTGATTGCAGTTTGAAGCTGTCTTTCTATAAAAGCCATACAATCCCCGGAACAAGAAATGTAAAGATCGTCTACATATAAATGACCTTTTACATACAAAGGTAAATAGTCTAAAATGGAATTAATTTTCAAAGCAAAAAGAGTAACACTTAAAATACTTCCCTGAGGAACGCCTTCCTTTTGTACAAACACATCAGAAAATTCTGAACTCATCTTAACTCTAAAAATTCGTAACTTCAGGAAGTTTTGGATAAATATTGCCATGTTTCCTCTTAGATTACAGCTGTAAAGATCCTTCAAGATGCCAAAGCGCCAAGCTGTGTCATAAGCTTTTGAAATATCAAAGAAAATAGCCACTAAAGGATTTCTACGAAGAAAAGCATTTCGCACTTCAGTTTCCAGACTCAACAAGTTATCCATAGTTGATCGTCCTCGTCTGAAGCCACTTTGAAAGACGTTTAACATTTTGTTACTTTCCAAATAGTATACAAGTCTGCGATTAACTATTTTTTCTAACAGTTTGCATAAACAATTGGTCAGAGCAATCGGTCTATATCTAGCAGGGTCCGAGGGATTTTTACCAGGTTTCAGAATGGGTATGACTATTGCTTCTTGCCAGGCAGTGGGAAAATACTGTTCTTGCCATATTCTATTAAATAGAAAGAGCAGGTTTTTAAGAGAAGCTTCTGAAAGGTTTTTAATCATATCATAACTTATATTATCTGGTCCAGGTGAAGATTTGTGTACACGTTTGAGGCAGGTTTTAAGTTCATAAAGTATTAATGGTTTATTATACGAAACGTCTATTGTGGTTTGGAATTCTAGTTTTTCTTTTTCCATTAAAATTTTATTGTTTCGGAATGTTTTTGTGTAATGTTTATTACTATTTGCGTTTGCGAAAGCCAAAGCTATAGAGTTAGCTATATTTCGTAGAGAACTTACTGGAACATTATCCCTAAGCAAGATTGAAATTCCATGACTTTCAGTTTTTCCAAATGTTTTTTAACCCTATTCCAAAGTTGCTTACTGGAAAGTGAAGGGGTGATGGAGTTCACATATTTCTCCCACGAATCTCGTTTACTACATCTTTGGATTCTCCTAGAATTAGCTTTTGCCTTTTTGAAGCAAATGTAATTGTCAGTAGTGAGATACCTACGGAACGTATCCCAGGCTTTTCTTTGCAATTTATATGCTTTTTGACACTCGTTGTCCCACCATACTTTGCGCTGTCTCCTAAATTTTGACGAAGATTTAGGAATCGAGGCATCTGCTGCAGCTAATATAACCTGTGCAATTTGCTCTACTGCTGTATCTATGTTAATATTATTCACTATTTCATCTGTAATATTTGCTAATGAAGTGAATTCGGTCCAGTTGACCGCATTTAATTTATATCTGGGAGAACTGTGAGTAGTAAACGAGCGATATCTTCTATCATCGTTTAATACCAAGGGAAAAGGGTCACTGTTGTGCAAATCTTTTTCTATTTGCAATGTAAAAAAGGGGTAGAGAGATGGAGAAGATATTGCTAGATCCAATGCATGGAAACTATTTGTAGGAGCATGAAAGTAAGTCTGCTCATCGTTGTTAAATAGACAAAGGTTATGATCGCCCAGCATCTGTTCTATCTGCGACCTCTTCTGTTAGTGTTATTGTTTCCCCAAAGTTGATTGTGGCCGTTGAAGTCACCTAGAATAATGAGTGGTGCAGGAAGTTGAGAAACAAGATTATTTAAAATAGACTGATCAACATGTGTGTTTGGTGGCAGGTAAAGACAGCAAATAGTAATCAGTGAGTGCGTGTGAATTCTGGCTGTGACAGCTTGCAATGGAGTGTTCAAGACCAATGTACAAGAAGGCACAGAATTCGAAATAAGGAGAGCAACTCCTCCGGACGCTCTTTCACCTACATTGACCTTATGGATTGCATGATAGCCATGAAATAAAATTGTATCATTAGATTTTATAAGCGTTTCTTGCAGGGCAATGCAAGCCGTTCGGTAGGAATTAATTATATCTTTGAGATCAGAATTTTTCTGATTCACTCCTCTACAATTCCAAGAAACGAGTGTATCCATAATTCGATTCCAGAGAAAGAAGAAAATGTGTGAAGAAACAAAAATTAACTGGTCTTTGGCGAGAGTGGTGGAGTAGCACTCTCAGACATTGAATCATCCTAAGATAAGTTCTCCTTGTGTGAATCCTCACGTTTTACATTTTCATTATTGGTTTTTTTAATAAAATCTTTTTTAAAAAGCGTTTTTTTTTTCAATTGTTTGGAACTATCTTTGCCTTTCTTGGCGGCATCTAACCGAGCTTTCTTGCTCTCAATTTTTTTCTCTTTCACCTTTTTCTGCTTATTTCAACTTTTAGAAGAGATACTTTGAGAACTTTTAAATTTTGGTACAGATGAAGGGTCCAAAATTGGATTAGGTAGAGAAATCTATCCCGAGTTTGCACTGGAAGATGCTGGCATCTGAGACGACATTATAGAAACGTCAGTAGTTTGGGATATAACGCTCTTATTAGGTATACAATTTACCTTATTTGGATGGATTGTTTTACTATTCCAACAATTTGGACATGCGAGGCTAGAAATAACGTCATCGCCTGTCCAAGCAGCCGGTATTTTAGCAAGAGATATTTCTGTCTGTGTACCTGTAGATATGAGGGTTGTTTTTAGAACAGATGAGAAAGATTTCCCGCTTGTTGGGGTTCTACTTGTAACTATTTTTCTGGCTTCGGCGAAAGATATATTTTGTGTAACTCTTACATTTTGAATTTCCTTCTCACGAATCCAACGTGGGCAGGATTTAGAGTAAGCTGGATGGTCTCCACTGCAATTAATGCATCTTGGAGAGGATGAGGAACATGTTTTGCTGTCATGGCCTATTTCAGAACACTGAGCGCATGACTGCTTACCTCGGCAATTATGAACGGTGTGACCAAATTTTTGACAACTGTAGCAACGTAACGTATTTGGAATGAAGGGACGTACTGGACAATTGTAATATGCAATTTTGACAGATTTAGGCAACACAGGTTGATTAAATGTTAATTTAAGATGCATTGTCGGGAGAAGTTTTCCGTCCCTTTTAATTTTAATTCTTTCCACTGCACTGACATTTTGAGATTGTAAAGCTTCTAAAATAGAAGATTCTGAATCATTTTGCAAGTCCCTTTGAGAGACAATTCCACAAGAGGTGTTGAGCGAGTTATGTGGACAGACTGATACTTCGTGGTTTCCGATATTTTTTAATTGCATAATTTTATTAGCCTGCTCAGCAGATGAAACCTCAATAAGAAGGCCACCGGAAAAGCGTTTCTTAATATTTTTTGGTTCACCAATAATGCTAACAATTGTTTTGTGAATCAAGATTGGAGACACAGTTTTCATAGTATCAGAAAGAGATTTAACAACAAAAAAAACGAGAAGAATCGAGACGTTGACACTGAGATAAAGAACCCATGCGAAGGGAACAAAAATTCGGATCCCGACGGCACCACCCACCATCGAGCCCAACAAGGGAAGGCAGTTGCCGGCTCTGGGCATCCCAGCCTCGGTACCCAACTTAATGCTGACCAGGACCTATACGCTCAGGGTCACTTCCGAGAACGTTGAGCACCTTTAAGACCAAGCCCCAGAAGTTGACCACTTTGGCTTGATCCCTAGAGCATACTAGCCATATGACTAGAATACCAGCCGATTGATGCATTCGGGACCTAAATGCACCTCCCATCTTAAGGGTCGCCACGCACGGCCAACACGTGGGGACATTGGTTGTCCATGAGAAGCTAGAAGCCGACAGAGTGGCGACAGCTTCTTATGGAGAGCTCCCTCGCTTGCCGTCGAGGGAAAGAAGAATCAGGCGACAGCAGAAGGCGTAGAAGAGAGTAAAGAGAAAGTGAGTAAAGATCCCTGGGAGCCTCGGGATTGAGACACCCGTACTCACCTAAAGAAGGTGAGCCCCTGAGGGGATTGATTGTTGTTGAGGTTTTTGAGCCAGATAGCTGGTATATTGTTAGCTCCAGGCGTAGAGTTTTTAGTTTTACGAATTGCTTTTTTAAGCTCCCAAATTTCGATTTCGTTGTTGAGAGAAGGATTTGTTTCAGAGAGATCTAAAGGAATAGGTTCAATATTTGCATTTTGATAAGCAAAATATTTTGCAAATAACTCACTTTGATGTGCTGGATCGAAAATATATCGATTATTTTGAATTGTAATACTGTTATTTAGTATTTGGATTTGAGTGGTTCGTAAGTTCATTTAGGATTTTAAAAACATTTTTGGGTTACGAGATATTAAACAAATTTTTTCCCAATATTCTCTTTTCACCTTTTTTACATGAAAACGAAGCCGACTTGCGAATTTTTTATGTTTTATTCACTCTGTTTCAGAAATGCTTCTGATTGCTTTTTTCCGAAAGTACTTGTGAGTTTTTCGTAATTATAGCAAGAAATATTCCACCATGACTTATGTGACAAAAGATTAAACGAGGTATTTTGAGCTATTATACTTGTTGCGTTCTCTGTAATTTCATCAATGGAACATTAGTTAAGCATCATTGAAAAAGTCTTGTGTTTATTTAGTTATCTTCATCCAATTAATTGTTTTTAAGTTACGACTAACACTTTTTATATTCGACCAGGAAACAACTATCGGATGGTGATCGCTATCGAAAGCTGAGTCAATTACATAACATTATTATGAATATCAGATGAAACAAGGGTAAGATTCTAAAATAGATTGGGTTCTAAAGGAACTGTGCGTGGGAATTGTTGTATTGAGGTTTATGTAATGTGAGTAATTTAGCCACTCGACGAAGTCGTTGCTTAGAGCCGAAGAGCGGGATGCAAATTAAAATCGCCGAAAATGAATGTAGGTAAGGTTAGAGAGTCGAAGAAGTGTTTTGCCTTATCAATATCAAAACCTTGTGATGCGTACAAATTAATAATGTTGAACTTAGTATTCTGGAATTGTATTTCAACTGCCATAAGTTCCAAGTTAAGATCTTCTCTAATGTTGTTGGGAATTATTGCTCCGGACATGTTAGCAGGGATGCCAATAAGAAGGCCACCACCTGGTCTGTTTTGTCTGTGAGAACGGAAAAAGATTTTCTTTGGATAGGAAAAAATTTCGGTTTCTGCAAGAAAGGTTTCTTGAAAGACCCAAAAGGGAGTGGAAGGGAAAGGAGAAATTTGAATCCAGAACTTTTTTCCTTTAATACCCCAGCAATTCCATTGCATAAAGGTCATAAAGGCAAGTCAGTCAAAAGATTTATAAAAATATGCACTCATCTTGGAGCATAAGAAAGGACAAAAGTCGAAAGGATTAAAAAATTTAGCCACATAAATTCGAACCCGAATCTTGGGAAGAAAAGAAAAACAATTCAATAGTTCAGGAATGTGAAAAACAAACACAAAAGAACGAGCACGGCTCACCAAAAACACTTTTTCTAATCTAAAACAGACGGACCACCTGTATCCAATTGCCTCGGAATACCCGTAGATTGAGCTGCGATTTTTGGAGCTTTCTTTTAACTATCAGGAGATTTGCTTGTTTCTCCTTGGTTAAACAAACTATCCAGAGTTTTCAATAATTTTTCCACAGTTTTTTTGAAAAACTTCAATGAGCATATTAGTTTGTTGCTCTAATTTCTCAGTGATATTTTTGACTATTGTTTCAATTTTTTGGTTTAGAGTTTCCTCGACTTCAATTGCAGATATGTTTGATTGAACTACGTTCGAATAGCTAGATTTCATGGACTGTTTAAAGAGGCGTCTGGCTTCTCCTGTAGTTAAACGATTCCGGCATTTGAATTCCAATATTTGTCTTTCCTTGATGGAATGGTAGTTTATGCACTTCTCAGGACTTTTGCATTGCCCATCATGCATTTCACCACATATATGACAGATTTTTTTATTGCATATCCTTTCTGGATGCTGAAAGCTATAGCATTTCATGCATTGTCGAGGTTTGTCTATGAAGTTTTAGATTTTTTGTTCATAAACCAGATTTTTATGGATTCAGGTAATGAAGTACTAAGTATTGTAAAGAGAACAGGGGAAACTTCTTGGGTAGAATGCGATTTGATGAATCGTCTCATTTCTATTATTTCGATATCATTATTGTAGCTTAATTCGTGAGCCAGTTCATCAAGGGGAGTTTGAGTGGGAATGTCGAATAATAGAAATCTGTCAGTCACGTTTTCCCAAATAACTCCGGTAGATACAGGGATGTCAAGTATTTTTTTAAAATTTAGAATCTGGGCAGCGCATACAGGATCAGAAGTTGTGGAAATGGTTTTTCCTAGTCTTGTGAATCTTAAATTAGAAATATTGCTGTGACGATTTATTTGCTGTTTGATGTAAGACTGGATAAGAAATGGGTTCAAACGAGGGATTTTTGAAGCAGCATCTTTGTTGGATACGATTATATTTATTTCCTCGTATTGTCTTTGACGAATACGTATAATTAGTTCGTTTTGTGGATTTTTCAATTTTAAAGAAATTTTCATTTGATATTTGATGCATTGTAGTGTTCTGTAAAGTCTGCATTCTTAGAGAATCCTTACCATTAGACGAGGTGGAAGCAATGAATGCCGAGTGGCTCAGTTTCAGATTGTGAAGACTTCACAGCTTTTGAAGAAAAAAATTATAAATACTAGAAATTAGAGTTAAAAAAATGTTTACCAAATGTCCAGTGATTAATAACAAAAATATGAAAGAGAAATAGTCAAACCAAGCTTTGAAAACGAAACAACACGTCAAATTCTTGAAAATATCCAAAATTCAAAAAAAAATCAAATATAAAAGGTATAGATACCATTTTTAAAAAATATATGCTACCTATGAATGAGTAATTTCATTTCAATTTATAGAAATCATTAAAGGACAAACAAATAAAACTATGCCTTCATAATTTTTATTTACACATTACAAAGAATATAGATAAAATACATATGGTAATTATTTACTAAGTTTCTATATGGGAAATTCAATGCAGTCAATAATGACCGTGGAGTCTTTATTTTCAGAATCAAACTGTTTTGTCATGTTACAATAATTAATGATTTTGGAGGAAATATAGGTTACAATTTTAACATTCCATACAAAACTTTTGTTATAAAATTAAAATGCTTTGAAACAGCAGAATTTGAAACAAAATAGATAAAAATCATTTGAAATTCCAATCCATAATGTAACAAAGAACAGAACATATAAACCAACTTGATGCTTCGACAAATTTAATTTTTGAAGTCCTGCTTCAGAATTGAAAAAAGAGCATATTTAGAGAAAATCGTTTCATTAATGAAACCTGTCAATGTCATCATTTTAATATCATTTACAGTATTGTCTGGAATGAATCTTTCTTTCTCACAGAATCCTAAAGTTTTTATAGCTCACTTTGCAAATTGCTGACCTTATCGATTATTTCAGAAAAAGTAATAGTCTGGGGAGAAACAGAGTACATTCCAATGAAATAATATAATTTTTCTAAGTTATTAATTCTCTTGCACTTATATACTTAATTAAATGACACGTATTTTCAAAGCTTATACACATATATATTTCTTATATGTAGCAATCAATTTATCAAATTAAGAGCACTTCCAATACAATACGTCAATTATGAAAGCTGGTAACAATTAAAAATCGTATTTTCAATATTTAGTAAAAGATTAATTTACTAAATAAATTTTTAAGATATTCCACCCAAGTTAGCATTATAGCGTTTGTTAATTTTAAGTGATACTTTTAACAACAGAATTTTTTTTACTTACTTCAATTAAATTTAGATAAGGTTTTGAAGGGAAAATGTAATGTAATATTCATGCAAACATTTTAAAACCTTCTGCACATATTCAAAATTATCAAAAGATTTCATCAAATATCAATGAAGAAAATTAGAAATGCATTCTGGATTTTGTTTGATTGTCTCTCATTTGTCTTTCTCGGCACATCGCTTACCAATTTCTTTTCCTTCGAGGAGATTTTCTAAAAAATCATTAGAACAACTGTAGATTTCAATTTCGTATATTTAGCAATAGGAAATACTGAATGAATTCTTCAAAATAAATATTACATATCACGACTTTGATGAAAGCTTAAAACCTTCTATTCCAAAGCTAACAAAGCTAAAGTTTTCTGTCAATAATTTAACCCAAGTCAAAATTATTGACAGAAAACTTTAAAAAAAATATGCTGATAATAACTTTTGTGTTTCGTATTAAAGCATTCAGTAATACTACTGAATGCTTTAATACGAAACACAAAAGTTATTATCAGCATATTTTTTTTAAAGTTTTCTGTCAATAATTTTGACTTGGGTTGTTAGCTTTGGAATAGAAGGTTTTAAGCTTTCTTCATTATAAATTAAATTTTTAACATTAATAAGAGGACAGAAACTGACTCAATATTATAACAATGAATGTAAACAAAAAATCCGCTTCATACTTGGCGGAGTGCGTTAGTGGCAGACTCATCGAAGAAAGCCTTGCGAATGAAGACTAAAATCCCATGCGCAGAAGTTCACGACAAGTGACTTTTACGCCACATGAATTGACCCCAATGTTATCAGTGTGTGTCAAGATGCCCTTTAACGAGCAAAAATCTTATGAAACTTCATAGACCTAATAAGTTTTTTGACAAGATAATGGATTTTGCAGGCAAATTTTTTAATAATGTGTAGGATAATAGAGAAAAATGAAAACAACTCAAACTAATAGAAGTAAAATTTATATTATTTTATGAAATATGACATTATTAAAACTATTCCTATAAGATTATTCAAAAATACATTCACAAACCCAAGTTTGAAAGAT
Organism: Argiope argentata; assembly: GCA_026289955.1. NCBI lineage: Eukaryota > Metazoa > Arthropoda > Arachnida > Araneae > Araneidae > Argiope > Argiope argentata. The sequence goes on from JAOUZG010034654.1 coordinate 1,739,606, forward strand.
TTTTTTCTAAGTTTACAATAAATATGGGCATGATCGTAGTTTAATCTCCCATTTGGAGCTCTTTCCCAAACATCGCCAACCTTAACCTTATGCCTTGTCTCTGGTCCTCTGGCCAATACGAAAGGTAAAAAGCGTTACCATATTAGAGAAAATGGGAGCTGCCAACTTTGGCGAGTTATCACCAACTTTGCTAAGCTTGTTTTCAACCTCATGCCAAAATAATAATTAAAAAATGCAAATTTATTGCATACCAAAAGCATAAGAACGTAATAATATATTTTTAAAAAATCTCTTTCATTCGAAAATGTTAACAGAAAGAAAGAAATTGTATATGAAGTGGAAAAATAGCTGCAATAATTTAAAAACACGGGAGATAAAAATCAAACAAGAAATAAAACCACATGAAAAATGAAGGCACAAGAAAAGAAATGACGATAATTCTATTAACAATGTTTTAGCACTTAAATAAAATAGAGAGATAATCAATGTATCGATAACTCAAATATTTATTAGGCTTTATGGTCGTTAGCATCTAACGCTAAAAATAACACGTGCGACTCCATGTTTCAGATAATCAACAAGTTCGAACGATCTTCACAAATATAGTCCTTTTTATTCACTGTTTAAAATAAACACTATACTGTTACGTTTTTAGCGTAGCTGGTTCGGATTGAATGGAGTTTACTTGAGGACAGCACAAACAAATTTACAGCTGTTTACAGGATGACTTGAGAAAGGAAAACTTCAGATAAAAACAATCAAGCAGTCAACAGTCACTTACAGCGTAAATGCAAGCCTTACGTACAATAAAAACAAACTGCAAAACAGCTATCGTACAGCACAGTAAACAGTAAGTCTTAGCGAGCTCAATTATGCAACGTTAACAGAAACATAAGCACAGTTCATTGATAACAAGCAAGAAAAGTAATCCGCTAGTCCAGCGAGGGCTTCTCTTCCGAGATAAAACTCTGCCAAGTTACGGCAACCCATCCCTTATATGGTCGAGCAAGCGCGCGCCCCAAAGCACGCGAAGCAACGCGGCGTACCGGGAACTGTCTGGGGGTTACCAGAATATTCCCATCGCCAAATCTACTCGGCTGGCGCGAAACTCCTTGTGAAGCGTTGCTAACGTTTTCTTCTTCGGTAACATTACTATTCACTAATATACAGTAATAAATAATTTACACTTAACAAGTTTCTTGAAATGATAACACGCGTTCCTGATTGAATTCCAAAATGCAATATACGCCAGAGGATTTTTGGGAGATTTCTAAAATATATTAGCATAGTGGCATTTAGGAGAGCCAATTTTTCAGATATCGAAGCGAGTATGGTGCGATTACATTTAAATGAACATTTTCGCTAAGTCGCTGTAAGGGTTCGCCCCTATGAAAAAGCGAGCTGCAGAGGTGATCGCAAAAAATCCGGTCAGAATCCGACATCGCTCCAATGCAATGCCGATGTTGGCAAAATACGGGCGAGCTGTAGTCGACGAATGCGAGCATTGACCAATGAGTTGCAGGCGAATCTTACTGCCTGGGTCGTAATCTTAAGTCCTTATGGACAGCACTACAGGACTCTTGGTACCAGCTACCTCATACACAACTTTAGACTTTAATTGAGTCCATGTCACGTCGTGTTGCGGAACTTATATGTAAGTACTCGCGGAAACCCTACACGATATTAAGCAGGTATACCAGTTTTTTTTTGGGGGGGGGGGTAATCAGTGTACATGTTTTTTTTTCTTCAAAAATTACGTAACTTGTTTAATCTTTCGAGGCTGTCTCTATATGATTGCGCATGCAAGTTTAATAGACATTTCTTTCACTCAACAACAGGTGTTTCAACCCGAGGGATTGCATTATATTGAGAAACGTCTTAAGGCTGTCTGAACGGAAATTTCATCCCCTTAAAATAGAACTTACAACTTTTGAAAAACCTGCTACTTTGAATTTTCTTACAAAGCAGAGAAAAAATATACGATAAATATGAAATGAATACGCATGGTTATTTGCAATTAATCCTCACAATATGAAACAATTACGTTAAAATTGCTATTAGTAAAGAAAAAAATGATACTTTTCAAACTTTTCCACAATACATAATGAGCCATTTTGAAGGAACGGGATGGTTTTATAAATAATCTTTGGTAAACAGAGAAATTTAAAAAAATTTTAAGCGAGAGATGCAAATTTACAAACTGAAATTGACAAATTGAAAGAAGAAATGTATAAAGTGAAAAGTCAGCGAGGGAATTTAAAAATCAGAATGCTCGAAACAAACAAGATAATCCCACTTACAAATAAATCATTAGACTCGAAGGTTTAAGGTGAAACATAAACGTAAAACATTAAGATATTTTAAAACACAAAGAATTTAATTTGATATTAACAGCATAGTTTAATCCATTTTTCAAATTTTTAAAGTAAAATAAGGCATTATCGTTTAGTATTTTATTTTAAATTAAAACGAAAAACAACATAACATTTTTTTAGTATTTAGGGTAAAAAATATAAGCACATTTCAAAATTAACTTTAACAGTAATTTCGAAAGGTTTCTTGGAAAATAAAACCCCCCAACGCCAACTTTGAAAGGTTTTCTGGTAAAAAGAAACAAAAGTCAGAAATTCAATTCTTGGATGAAATTTTTATTCCCCCAAAAGAGTCCAATGTTGATTACAAAGAAAGAATAAAAATTCATTCAATTTAAAATGTATCTTGTAAGAATTTTTATTTTTTTGATATTATTTGTTTTAAAAATTACATTTATTGCGTCCTTAATAACCTTTTTATGTAATCGACAGGGCCTGACTAAGGCAGTGGCATACGGGGCAGTTGCCCCGGGCCTCCACATAAGTGGGGGGCCCAAATTGAATAGAAATTTTATTTTACGTTTTCTTCTTTAATGAATGTTTTTCATTACTAAAGCAGAGGGAGCCCCAAAGATGTTTCTGCCCCGGGCCCTAACTAGGCTAAGTCGGACCCTGGTAATCAATTTTCAGTTTATAATTTGACTCGTTCTTTTGTAATTGAACCCTTTTCAACATTTAATTTTGAAATCAAAGTCTATTTTTTTCACCAACATTTTTTCATGTATATCTCTCCACTTTAAGTGTATATTGTAAAGATTTTTTTTTTCGTTCTGTAACAGCTCCTTTTAAATATTTAATCTCAGGAAACATATAACCATTGCGGGAAATATTAAATAATATACAGCAATAATAATGAATGATATTTTGGTAGGGACAATTTATATATAGAAACGAGATTCTAAATGTCTATTTTCATTCAATTTATCTCAAATTTTAAACCCATCGCACAGTTTTCTTTTGACTAAAGTATCGTATACCATTTATAAAACGCGTCTTTAAATTTCAACAATTTCCCAGCTTCGAAAGTTTTTTTTTTTTTTTTTTTTCGTATCAATTTTTTTTATTCCATTTCTTACAAACGCGTAAATGATTTCTTTCTCCATGGACTGCGTGGGTAGTGTGCAATCTTTCAAGGTCGTCTCTATTCAATCGCGTTTTGGATATGCAACGGTGGTGTCGCGGTACAGCAGACGTGGTCAGAGTGGACTCTCCGGAACTCATCGCGTTTACAGCGGACACATTTTTACACTATCTCAGAACGGATAACGGGTGCCGATAAATAAACACTTTAAAAATTCCAAATATAATTTTTAAAAAGTATTCTAAGTGGCAAATCTCTTTCACGTGAGATAAGTTTTTTTCCCTTCCTTTTTCCTTCTTATTGAAGTTTTTTGTTTTTGCACTCGATTATCGAATTACAAGGACAAATACATTTTTGCCAATCGAATTCAATTATTTATATTAAGTTGTTACAAAGTGAATAATTTTAAACGTAGTGAAATGTAATGAGAATAAAAACTTTTTAAGAAATATTGGAAAATTAATAGTGAGTAACAGTATTATTTAGGGAATGAACGAATTACAGGACGAATTTCAGGGATACATTTTCTTTATAAGGGGTGCCTTTTCTTTTACACATACCCAACTTATTCCTAATTTATTTTTTCGGGTTAAACGGTGTGGATAATAATCTACAACTAAACATCCTTTTCTTTTTTATAT
>JAOUZG010034654.1:1758983-1854103 GCA_026289955.1 Argiope argentata
TATTTTGTTCTACGTATTTGAAACAGGGGATAACAGCCACTGTTGCTATAAATCCCAATACCCTACTTCTTTCAAGAATTCAAGATCCTAAGAAGTCTTTATGTAAATTTAAATTATGCAGCTTGCAATTTTTTTCACCCTGTAATTTGCGTGGAAAAATTTAGAATTTTCTCTCATAGCAATATAGCTTTTATAATTGTTTAGTTCGCTGAATGAATAAAAAATTGGGGGTACTTTATCGTGGATGGTCCGGAGGTCGCCAACTTGTTTACCTTTTGTATCGCCAAACCGGTTGCTGCTAATCTCTGCACAGCTCTCTCTGGTAAACCCTGCTTCATGAATACAAGTAAAGAAGAAATGAAAGGGTAACCGACGACGGTGAGCTATCGCTCCCTTTGTTTACTCTTTGGCGATAACCCTTGGCGACCATCCACGATAAAGTAAATACCCCCCCCCCCCCAATTTTGGGGTGACATTTGGTAGATTTTGTATTTTATCATATGGAGTATGATGGCATTTTCAGTTTATTGAGTATATTGACAAATAATGTACTTTTGTTAGTGTTCGAAACTATAAGAAAATTATCAAAATTTTGATTAATGCATATATTTTTATATTGTATTTAAGTTTTTGTTTTTTGTCATGTATTTTCAATAGAATATGTATTTTCATTGCCTATTATTAATTTGAGCGTCTCCTTTAAAAATTCAGAATTTAAGAACTTTTCTTAAGTGATTAAACTAAAATTTTAAAAAGTTTATATGTAATGTTGCTAGTTTTTTTTCTAAAATGAAATCCAATATTTTATTTTGAAGCATGAAGTTGTCCTTTTGGATAATGTTTCTGTTGTGATGAAATTAAAATAATATATAAGATCTTTTAAAAACTACAAATACAAACATTTTCTGTAAAGTAAAAATTATATTTTAAATATTTTCATATACTTAATTTTCGTACTGCTGAGCTTGAGAGTGCATCAGTTAAAAAAGTATTTTATTACATTATAGATGAAAAAAAAAATTGTGCTTCCCTTGAAAAATGAAACACAATACATAATTTACGCATGTGGGTGCAAAACATATGAAGAATTATTTTCAATCATTACCTCTAAGGATGAATGAAAGCTATTGACTGTTTGTAAAATATGTAATATCTTAATAATTTTTGTGAAAATGATTTTGGCAAGGGGAAAAAATCTATAATGGTTAATTATGTTCATTTTTAAAAACCTCTAATATTATAATAAATTTATTCAAAATTATAAGTTAAAAGTTTTTAGTTTTTCCTAACCTAAATAAAAGTTCAAACATATAAGTGATGAAGTAATTTCAAAATCTAGGTATTTTCATTTTTATATGTTTTGTTTTTTTAAAAATATAACCTACTTTATTTTTTATATTACTTTTATTTAATTTTTATTCTAATACTTCTTTTGTATTTTTTCAGGTGCATTTTCTGAAAATTTCATGAATCTGGAATAACTTAAGGCATTCTTAATCAATGCAAAAAGAAGCAGACTAACTGAAATATTTATAATTTGTACTTGTGCATATCTTCAAGAAAAATTTTCTTGTTTTCTGAAGATTTTGACAAAGAATTACAAAAATATTTCAAAAACTTATTACTTCAATTGTCTTATAAAAAGAAAGAAAAAAAATATTCTTTCAAAAGTATAATAAATCAGTAAGTAAAACTTTAAATTTTCTTAAGTATATATATTAAGGACTGTTTAGTTTCAATGTTCTCCCCCCCCCCCTCATCTCTATAATTTTTTCTCTCCAGAATTTAACATTTTATTAAAAATAATTTCCAACTATACAACTTTAGTTGAAATGTAAGAAATTTTTTTCTTCCGGTTCATGCATTATGATAATACTGTTTGTGCCAAAGATCTTCTGAACATAAGTCTTGCAATATGTATTATTTTTATACATAAATGTTAAATTAGATTGTTTTTATTTTCACAATATTTAAGAATAGTTCTTAATAGTAATTTTTTTTATCATAGTCAATCAGGGTTCATTATGGTGTAGTGATCAATTAGATTTGGTCTTGTGGTTTTATCTGCTACCTTATAATTGTATAAGCAATGTACTAGTTTTAAGTTAATCCTTTTTTCTATTATTTAACTAATACTTTAATTCTCTACCTCCCCAAATCTAAATTGGAAAGATTAAAAAAAAAATGTCTAAAATATTTCAACTCCATTCTATTTATTGAGTTGAATTTCTATGAGCTCCATATGAATTTCACTCACTTCCTTTATTATTAAACTTATTAAGTAAGATTTTTCTCAAGTTGAGCCTGACAATCAAAACTTAAATTGAAACTTCTGGACTCTCAATCCCTCACTTTCATTAAGGAAATGGTTGAACTGGTTTCATTCAACTAACTTCTCCTCTCTCTAATTTGACAGAACTCTCTCTGCTTATTTCTGTACACCAACTGAAGCTTTTAACCAGTGCAGCCAAGGAAGGACATTTTATTGAACATACCATGAAAGCTTAAGTTCTGTTCCTTTTAAGTTAAGCTCTGTTTGTAATATGTATTTCATCAATATTCTTCTTACACCTGGGACAGTTTTTTGAACGAATTACACATTCAGCATATTTTTGACAAATTTAATTACAACAAAACATGCTTAATATGGAAGTCATCATTTCCCACTATTTTCTGGAATTGTAAGATAGCATGTTCCTCGATTGACTCTTGTGTGTTCTGAAAAATATTTTTCGGTGCGCATTTTTCCCAGAGCCACTAGGGAAACATGCTATCTTACAATTCCTGATGGTAGTAGAAAATGATTTAGTGTGTTTTGGGAAATATTTGCACCAGGAAATATTTCCCAGTACATACTAGGGTTAACTGTTGAACTTGCTATCTTGCTATACCAGATGGTAGTTGAAAATTATGGCCTTAATGTTGAACATGTTTTGCTGTAATTAAACTTGTCAAAAAATGTGCTAAATGTGTAATTCATTTTTTTAAAAACTACCCCTGGTGGGACCAAAATGATTAAATTATCCAACTTTAAAGTAGGGTAATTTAATTATGGATACCCTGCATATGGGAAAATTTCCAACTCTTAGTGAACAGAATTCACGTTTGAGGACAAATAAATTTTTACTTTCTTGACTAAACTGATTGCACCCTTTTAATTCTTTATTGATTTGTCTAGAATTTTAATATTTATTCTCAACTTTCTAAATAAATTTCAAATGGAGAATACACCAGACTTTAGCTAAAGTGAAATTATCATAATTTTAAAGTTATTACCTGCTATTCATGTTTGCGACAATACAAGAAAATTGTGTAAATGGGAATGGAAAATTGCATTTTTAAATATTTTATTGGATTTTAAATAGCTGTTAATAGTTAAATAATAATTTTCTATCAACTTTAGCTTTAAAGAAATGAATTTCATTTGAGAGTTATCTTAATCTTGATATTTAAAACAAAATAAATTTGTTAAAATGTATGCTTTAAATTGATTTGCATTTCAATATTTTAACAGGAATGATTTAGTTGATAAGTTAAAGAGTGATCTATGTGGCCATATATGTCATATATGTTGTGGATTTAATGAATTCTAATTTCCATATGCTTACTAATAAACATATTTTAAACATATTATATATATATATATATATATATATTTAAAAAAATCATTTTCAGCATTTCCTATGAATGTGATTTGCCTCCATGTACTGAAGCTGAAATTATGTATCTTGATATCCAAGCCTAGAGAATATTTTGAATGAGTCAGTTATGTAATTTCCTGTAATTTGGAACAGAAAGTATCTAATTGAAAGTAGTTAAATATGAAATGGGGCATTTAGCTGCAGCAAGAAATCATCGATATAATCATGATGCCTTGGATATCACAATTTTCCTATCCAATATTGTACCAGTGGTAATTATTATTCATAATTTTTATATTAGCATAAGAGCATTTTTTATTAGTTAATTGATCATAAAATCACTGAAAAATCGAAAACTCAGAATTACTTGTTTTGCATGGAAAATCTTTTTTCCCTGCTTAAATTTCTCATATTTCTGATGTTTATCTTAAAACTGCATTTTTCTTGTGATTTTTTTTGTGGTAAAAAATTAAATAATAAGATCTTTTTGTTAAAAATTCTCTCAAATTTAGTAAAATAAACTGAGTTATGTAAACTTTGATTTCTTTTTTTTTTCTGTTAAAAAACATTTGAAAATGTTTTATTATCGACTTTTGGAAAAAATTCTAATACATATATCAGATCATAATTACTACCCCTTAGTAATGTGATAAAATTACAGTATTAATTTGCATTGATGTTTTTTTTTTTTTTCTTTTTTTGCAAGAATGTTATTTCAAAATATGTGCATTTTAAGTTTATGAAATTCACTTATGGAGTTTCACTTTTTTAGGTCTTCTATCCACTATTCGTCTACGAATCTAATCTTTTCATTTGTATTCTTTATTCATCGAGGTGCTAAAATGATTTGAAAGGTGAGCAATTTAAGATATTTATAGAATGATTAGAATGAGAAGTTATCAACAACTTGACTTTTTTAAATATACATTTATATGAGATCAGCAACAATTGGTCACTTATTTTCTTAAATTAACATTTGCTTTTTAAATCATTGAAAATGTTTTAGGTAATTAATATAAAAATTGTTTAAATGCTTGAAATTTAATTTGAATTATTACAGATTATATGTTGTTATATTAGGGGGCATATTAAAAGCAGGATCAAAATCAATTTAAGGACCAGACTCCATTAATAAGGTATGAAATTTGAATGATGGGAGTATTTATTATCTGATCTTGGATCAAAACAAGAAAGTTTGTCTCAAAATAATTATTGTGTAGCTACAAAATGAGGTGTTAAATCTAAGATTAATTTTAGCTGAAAAATTTTTTTGCAGTCTAAAACAATTCCAGGAAATAGACATTGGCTGAGAGTAGAAAAAAGTTATTGTGATTACTGTATATTTTTGATTATAAATTAAAAAAAAAATGCTATTTCCTTAAAATAATTTATCCAAAATTTTAAATCATGTTTAAATTGAAGCACAATTTTTTTATATGAAAATTTAAAAAATACACTTACATAATTACATATTTACATATATTATTTATCATTAAAACATTATGATAATAATTAGTAATTTGTGTTTAAATTAAGCTGGACCAATATATATATATATATATATATATATATATATATATATATATTCTCCTTTTAAATTTGATTTTTAACTAAATGTGATATGTATGCACATTTTGGTTATAAATTTGATTACTTGCAATATAATAAAGTGAATAAACTTCTTCACAAGATAGAAAATTCAGCACAAAGAACTGCAATATTTTATGAGAAAGTATATTTCATCATGAAAGATTGTTAAAAATTGTAGAATCTTTTCTCTCTTTTTTAAAAATATTAACTCTTTATTTATAAAAATTCTGAAATATTTATTCTAGAAAACAGGAAATAAGAAAACCATATTTTTTATTTATAATTAATGATGAATTTGGTGTTCAGTAAAGTGAAGTGAGAATACCTTTGTAAACTGAAGTGAATTACTTCTGGTTGCAAGCGCCCTCTTGTTAATAAAAAGTTGAGATTCATCGGAAGCGGTGGTATGTTTTCTGAGTTGAGTTTCCTTTTTAATTAATCAATGAGGAGACGTGTTGATATATTTTAACTGAGCTATCATTTGGTCCGTCGAGCCGGAGACGACTATGCATCTATTGAATAGTGATTGATTATTGGAAAAGCTGTGATTTATTAGTGGAGATATCGTCAATGATGACGAACTTGGTGCGAAAATAACAAGAATGAAAATTCTACTGTGGATAACTGATCCCGAGAGAGCAGTCCTAGCAAAGATGTATGGACAATATTATCCTTTGGGCTATTAAATAATTAATTTCCTGGGATAAAGTTAATTTTGGTTTGATGAGTTATAATCAATTTCCCGAGAAGAAGTTAATTTTGTTTGAGTTTTGTTCATGAGTTTAGAATAAAATTGTGATCCTATTTTTCTCTTGAATTACCTAAAATTTCGGGTTTAGCAAGATTAAAAAAAGATGAATTAAAACTCGTTGCCGGGGAGATAGGTTTGGTTGTTGTCGAAGGCATAAAAAAGAGTGAAATAAAGAGTTTAATTGAGGAAAGTGATGTGTTTAGAAATGACAACGAAAGTGTTTAAGATGCTGTAGATAAAGTAATAGGGAATAAAAACCAGAAATCCGATCTGGATAGTGAAATAGAACTAGAGCGTCGTAGATTAGAGAGAACAAAAATAGAGTTACAATTAGCCCAACTAAGAGCTAATGAAAATAGTAGACAGACTTCCGTTGCTCAAGGGTGCGAAATCGAACCCGAAGATAACTTATTAAAGTCTGTGTGAATATTATGTATTAAACCACCGGGCAGAGCTCAGGATTGGGGTTTCTTTTTTACTTCGTTAGAGAGAGCATTTAGTACCAAGAAGGAACCTGAGAAGTTTAAAGCAGAGATTTTGTTAAGTTTGTTTGGAGACAGAGCGTCTAATATCCTAATTCATATTGCCGAGAAAGATTTAAATAATTGTGATGAAGTTAAATCAATTGTATTAAGAGAATGCGAACCATCAGCGCAAGAGGTTTTAGAGAATTTTAGAAATGCTTCTAGAGATAACGAAACTCATGTGCAGTTCGCGTCACGCATGATGACGAGTTTTGAATATTACTTAAAATTAAGAGGTGTAACTGATTTCGAGACTCTAAACACTTGATAGTTTCGGATAAATTATTCCAAACGCTGGATAAAGAAACAGCAACTCATATCAACATTAAATAAAATCAAAAGTGGTTTACACCTCTCGAGTTAGGAAAAGAATACGATTTGTGTTTTGTTTCCAAAAGCAAAATCATAAATGAGCCTAGAAAAGGGCAAAGTTATGGCAGTAAATTTAAACCATCCTCTAGATTATTTTTCAATGAGGTGAAAAATAAAAAATGTGATTTATGTAAAAATAATGAGAATCTTCCGTTATAAGCTTGTCCTCAATTTAAGAGACTTTCGGTTATTGAATACGTGGAGGCAGTAAAAAATTAAAACTTTAGCTTTAAATGTTTATCGTCTAATTGTAGCGTTAAAAAGTGTTCGCTTAGGAATGAGTTTCTGTGGCAAAGCTCACAATAAATCAATTCATTTTCCGAAAGAAGCAAAAATCGTTTCGCCTACGAATGTAGAAACCGCAGAAGTCATAAATATTTCGCAATCGGGGGGAAACCATTTTGATCCAATTTCTGCTACCCCCAATGACTGGAGTTCGCTTTCCGTTGTAACTAATCTAATCTATATTAATAAAAATGCAACTCGAAATGCGTTGCTAAGCCCAAAACTGGAGAAGGGCTTGACCGATTCGGCTAATTTTTTAAAAATATTTTCCTTAAGGCACGAGGATGGTTCTTATGGAGAGAAAAAATAAAATAACTGCGTGGAAAATAGTTAAAACGACACTTTTCTTACTTTCCCGCCAAAAATCTTCATTTCCTTCCCCCCACACCAACTGAGTTAGATAGCAGGAAGTAATAAATTATGATTTGTTTAGAAAGAAATACGCCAAGTCAGTTGGTTTTCATTCATAGATAACGGGAAAAGAAAGAAAATAGTTGCTTTTATTATTAGTTGGTATGAATATTTAATCTATGCCTGCTCAAAATAAAGTCTGGGCAGGGAATTAAAAAAAGTAATAACAAAGCGAAAAAAGGGTTTATAGAAAGAAAAGTAGTGGAGAAAAAAAGGTAAGAAAAGAAAAGAAGGATGTGTGTGTCACCATTATTTCGTCTCTGCGAGGCATTTTCCAAGATGTTTTTAAGCTTTTGCATCTCTTGAAAACCAATTGTGTCTTTATTTGTTTAGTGTGTTTACATTTATGAAAATTTGAATCTCATTATTCTATAAAAACAGAATTTTAGACCTTTCCCTCCACCATTTAAGTAAAATATCAATTCTGGGACAATCATTGCTCGGATAGAAAGAGAAAGATGAGTAGTACAATAAACAGATCATCTGAAGAAAATAATAATAAATAATACTATAAATGAATTATATGATTATCAAAATTTGTTTGGTTTAAAAATATTTTGGTGAAAAACCTGTTATGAGACACAGCTACATAAAATATTATATGAAAATTTTAGCGAGCATTAATACTGGCGAACCGACTGGTCGCCAAAGGCGGCTAGTCGTAAAGAAAAATGTAGTTTTGTCTACTGTAAGATGTTTAATAAAAAAAATAGATGTTTCCCAATGGCAGGAAGTAAGGTGCCTTTTCGATAATGGCCCACAATGTTCTCTCAAGAAACTAGATAGTATGCAGAGGCTTCAAATTAAAAGTGAAAAAATAAATCAATCTATTTCCTGTATTAATAATGCCTCTCTAGTAGTTAATAGCCGAGTTACAGCAACTGTGGCTAATATAAATAAAGATTTCGAATGAAATATTACGATGTTAGTGGTATCAGAATTAACCAAATAAGATAATTTGTACGCGAGTAGATTCCAGAATCCTTTGAGCTTGTGGATACCGATTTGATTATTTCGGGTAAAATAGATATTTGAATTGGAGCTGAATACTTTTATGATATAATAAAGCCGGAAAAATTAAATACCAAAAATGAGAATTTGACGTTGCATGATTATGGTATATTGTATCAGGTAGCGTTTCGAGTTCAGCTAAATTAAATTCTAACTATTGCGGTTTAATATGTGAGGCAGAAGAATTAAATTCAAATTTAAGAAAATTTTGGGAGGTTGAGGAAATCGATAACAAAATACCTAAAAGTAAAGAGAATATTTGTGAGGAGCATTATGCGCGAACACATAGAAAAGATGAGACAGGAAAATATACTGTAGCGATGCCATTTAAAGAGCATTGATCATGTCTAGGGAATTCAAAGGATATTACTCTAAAACTACTAGAGTTGTTGTGAACTCGCCTGTCTAGAGACCAAAGATATTAAAAAAATGTATTCTGACCTTCTGAAGAAGCATGAGAAGTTAGACCACACGCGCGAGATACAAGATGAAAGTGTTGAACCTGAAGGGACGTATTATATGCCTCGCCATGGCATTTATAGGTCTGGAAAAACGACAACTAAACTACGTGTCGTATGTAAGGCGTCTATCTGGACTACTAGTGGAAAATCGCTCAAATCTATGCAATATGATGGAGGAATAGTGCTGAGTAATTTAACTTCCATCATGGTTAGGTTTCGTACATATGTATATGCCTTCACAGTGGAAATAAAGAAAACGTACAGAATGATCTGGATTCACCCTAGCCAGAGGAAGTTACAGCGCATTCTATGGAAAGAAAAGGAGGAGGAGCCTGTGAAAACTTACGAACTAAACACTGAGATCTATGGAACGGTGAAGGCACCATTTTTAGCAACTCGTATGTTGAAACAAATAGTGATTGATGAGGAAGAATAATATCCCCTAGATGCATCTGTCATTGAAGATGAATTCTATATGGATGATGTTCTTTCTGGTTCTAATTGTTTAGAATCTGAAAAAACACTTCAACGAGAGTTGATTGAGATATTGAGTAGCGGAAGGATGCTCTTGCACAAATGGTGCAGCAACACTTTGGAACTTGCAGTAAATAAGGAATCCTAACCCGTTGCTTATGCTGAAGAACCCAGGGCACTTGGTGTTATTTGGAAATCTAAAGAGGACTGATTTCTTTCAAAGTGTCGAGTGAGGATTTCGGTGTGACAAAGTGTCAAGTTTTATCAACCATAGCTTGTGTTTTCGATCGACTCGGTTATTTTAGGTCCAGCGGTTACAAGAGCAAAAATATTTTCGCAATGGTTATGATTACTGGAGTTAAACTGGGACGATCCTCTCCATACAAGGGAAAAGGGCGAATGGTTAGGATTTTCATCAACTCTTCAATTTATCAACGGTATTACAGTTGACAGGTGTATATTACTTCCAAACCCATATTTGATTGAAATACATGGCTTTGCGAATGCTAGCGAAGTTGCTTATGGAGTTACGGTTTACTGCAGATCGCATTCAAAAACTGGTGAAGTTTCGTTAAAATTAATAACTAGTAAATCCAGAGTGTCGCCATTTGTAGAGATATTTTTGATGTTATGCACACATATTAGAATTAAATCATTTGGAATAACATCGACTCTCCAAAAAGACTTTATTAACAGAAAACAGACAGCAATTTTTGGTTGCCAACTCGGAAAAACATATAAGTAAAAATATTTAGATACATCATAAAAAGTGCGGAAATACAGTGAGTCAGCGAGGATAATCTTTTTTTAAAAATCACAACAATAAATCTTGCATTTCCGCTGATGCACGTGATACAAAAAAAATAATACTTCAGCGATCAAAATTTAGGCACCACATTACTGCCCTGCTGAGTGAGGTACCGAACGATAAAAAGTCTGTACAGGTAACGAGTAGGGCGTCGAACTACACTTCCAGTTCTGGTTGCTGAAAAAGATTCTGTGCAAACCTAACTTTCTTGATAGCTTTTGGAGCATTTTGGTTTGGTAGCCGAAGACATGAGCGCTTATCAGATTTGGGTTTAAATCCCGTTCAAGGAGTTTCTTGCAGATGCTCGGTTGAGATTGTCTTTGCTTGAAAGTCCCTGTTGGCCTGATAATTTGCTGTGTCTTTATCATCAGAATTATCGAAAAAGCAGGGTTTTACTCTATCGATTGACTCGTTCACTTCTTTATCCTTCATTTTGATGGTGAAATTTTTGTCAGTTCTATTTAGCACCTCATATGGTCCTTGGTAAGGTGGTTGAAGACTTTGACGGATGCTGTCGGTTCTTACGAAGACGTGTGAACAAGTTGTCAAGTCTCGAAGAATGAATGGCTTTTGCTTGAATGGTTTGTAAAAGGGACATGGCTTAGTTTATTTAAGTGTTCTTTTAGCGTTTTGACAAACTCAGACTGAGGTTCATATTTTGTGTTTTCAAAGAAGTCACAGAGCACTCTGATGTTTTCCACATAAAGTAGTTCAGCTGGCGTAGAGTTGAAATCCGAATGCCAAGTTGTGCGTACTTCTAGGAGAATGATCGGAAGTGATCGTGACCACTTTGGATTTGCAAGACACATTATGGCAGATTTGAGTGTTCGGTGCCAGCGTTCGATGCAGCCGTTGGGTTGTGGATGGTACGCTGTTGTTCGATTCCTCTTAAATCCAATGAGCTTTGATAATTCAAGGAATAGCTGGGATTATAACTGCATTCCTTGATCGGTTGTAATGATCATAGATCCAAAACTTGAAATCCAATTCTTAATGAGAGTGTCAGCTACTGTATCGGCTGTGATGTCCAAAATTGGAATAGCCTCTGTCCAACGGGAGTATCTATCGATGATGGTTAAGCAATAACGAAAACCTTCTGAAGATGGTAATGGGCCAATGATATCAAGTTTATTTCGCTGAATCGTTGACTGACGGTTTTATATTGTTGATATAGACTGTGGATATGTCTAGAAATTTTCGATTTTCGGCATTGTAGACAGCATCTAGTCCAATATCTGGCGTCTGTTTTGATTGACGGCCAAACAAATTTGACTGTAGATTTGATTCCTGGATGTGAGGAACTATGAACACTGTGAAATACTGATTTTCTGAAATCTGGTGGTATATATGGTCGTGGAGAATTTTGAGAAGTATCACAGTAAATAAAAGATTCTGTTCCGACAACTTCAAGCTTCAAGAAAGAATTTGGAGAAGAAAGAATTTCTTTCAATTCCGTATCTGTCTCTTGAGATTTGGATATGGCTTCATAATCAATTGGGGAGGTAATATGAATTTCATTCATTCTTGACAGGGCATCAGTTATTACATTGTCTTTACCAGAAATATGTTGGATATCTGGGGTGAATTGTCCGATATATTCAAGATGCCTTTGTTGTCGAGGTGATGCTTTTTCTAATTTTTGGCGAAATGCAAAAGTGAGAGGCTTGTGGTCCGTGAAAAGTGTAAATTCACGACCATCCAATAAATAACGGAAATGTTTGATTGAAGAGTATGCTGCAAAAAGTTCTTTGTCATATGTAGAGTAATTTTGTTGAGCTGGAGTTAAGCGAACGGAAAAGAATCCTGATGGTTGCCACAGTCCATTAACATACTGCTGAACGACAGGTCCCAAAGCTTTATCTGAGGCATCTACCATGAGGCAAAATTTAGCTGCTGGTGAAGGGTGTGCCATAATAGTTGCTATGCGCAGTTGCTCTTTGCATTGCTCAAAGGCTTGTATTGATTTATCAGTCCAATTGATGATTCGATTATCATTCTTTTTGTTACTTTTTATGTAATCGTACTAGCTCGCTTGATGTTGAGCTGCTTGAGGAATAAATCTATAAAAATTAATAATTTCCAAAAATCTTCTTAATTGTTTAACTGTTTCAGGGAGCTTAAAATCTTCGATAGCTTTTACTCTTTCTTTTGTTGGTTCGATACCATTTGCAGAAATTCGATGACCTAAAAAATTTACTTCGTTTTGGGAGAATTTACATTTTGAAACTTTTAATATCAGACCAGAATATTGAAGACGTTAAAAAACTTGCCTAAGATGATTAAGGTGTGGAGCTTCATCCTTCGATGCGATGAGAATATCATCAATATAGCTGAAGCAAAAATCCAAGCCTCGTAACACAGAATGAAGAAATCGTTGAAAAGTTTGAGCTGCATTGTGCAAAACGAAAGTCATTCTTGTGAACTGAAATAAACCGAAAGGGGTACAAATTGCTGTTTTTTTCTATATCAGATGATTCAATTGGGATCTGAAGGTAAGCTCTTTCTAAATCAAGGGTGGAAAAATATTTACATCTATATAAATTTTGAGTAAAATCACGTAAATGAGGAATGGGATATCTGTCAGGTTGGGTAGCAGCATTCAGAGCTCTGTTGTCCCCGCAAGGTCTCCAACCACCTGTTTGGTACTAGATGTAACGGACTTGACCAAGGACTGCTTGAAGGTCTGCAAATTCCCTGCTCCAACATATATGAGAATTCCTCTTTTGCTATCTTGGGCTTGTCTTAGGTGCTAAGCGACGGACTTTTGATGTGACAGGAGGGCCTCTTGTAATGATAGATTGCGTAACATGATGTTTGGTTTCACTCTTCTTTAATTTAAAATTTTCTGACGTAATATTGTTGAATTCTTTCAAAAGTATACGAATGTTGGGATCCAGGCTACTACAGTCGAGTGGCGTTAAGGACGAGGATGGACCTTTCATTACTTTAGCTGATTCGTAAAGCGAAGTTAGGAGATCAATCAACCGTTTTCGCTTTAAGTGAACTAGAAGACCATAGTTCTGTTAAAAATCAGTACCAATGATAGGTTTTGAAACATCGGCGACTATGAACTACCAGTCGAATTTTCTTCGTAAACCAAGATCGAGTTTAACTAATTGCGTTCCATAAGTTTTAATTGGCGTTGAATTAGCTGCAAACAGTTTAAATTCTGAAGGAGTCCGATTACTTAATTTGGATAAAGGTATTACTGGTGCATTAGCTCCTGTATCAATTAAATAACTTTTATGGCTCGAATTATCAAATATAAAGAGGCGACAATTTAAACGGCCATGGTCGTTGGCCTCCTCAAGCAACCGGCCATTTAGTTTTCCGATACCGATGGCGAGTTAGGATTTCTAAATACGCAAGGGGAGATGCACTTTTTAGCATTTACACCAAATTTAAAATGGTACCAGCAGAATTTATGATGAGTTGAACGAGATCTGGATCTGTTGTTTCGCCCTCTAAAGTTTCTAGACTTGCTGCGTGACCGTTGCCGATGTGCAAATTCTTCGAATTGTTTTTTGAGTGATGCAATGCCGGCTTCTAACGTTTCAATTTTTTTGCTATCAATGGATGATGAATTAGTAGTATTGGATTGTGCAATGGAAAAAGATTCTGAAGAATTGTAGTAACCAATTATTTTATCTGCCATTTCCGCGATATTGTCCAGTGGATCTTTACTAATAGCCAATATGGCTTGTACTTGTTGAGGCAAACGCTGAAGCCAAAGTGATTTTAAAGCTTCTTCCGAGATAGAATTGCCAGCCAAACCTTTTATATGCCGCAATAAGTCAGATGGGCGTTTGTCGCCGAGATCAATTTTAGTAAGTAGTTTTTTTAATCGAGATTCTTCTGTGTCGGTTAACCGGGTTAGAAGATCATTTTTTAAAGTTTTGTATTTATTCTCACTTGGCGGATGCGATAAAACATCTACAGCGAACTCTAACACATTTTCATCGAGCGCTGCTACAACGATGTTAAATTTAGTAATATCTTGAGTATTGTTGCTATTGGAAAATTGAGCTTCTAGTTGTGTAAACCAAATTTTTGGTTTATTTTTCCAAAACACTGGTGGTTTAACGGCGATTCTGCTTAACTCAGAGTCCATATTTGAGTTATTATCAACCATAATGAAAAGATGACAGAATAACGGTATTAAAAAGAATTTAACGTACCTCGTTATTTACCGCGATAAAAATAGCTTTTCAACGTTCGGAATTGAAGTCCAAGGTCACTAATGTAGAGATATTTTTGATGTTATGCACACATATTAGAATTAAATCATTTGGAATAACATCGACTCTCCAAAAAGACTTTATTAACAGAAAACAGACAGCAATTTTTGGTTACCAACTCGGAAAAACATATAAGTAAAAATATTTAGATACATCATAAAAAGTGCGGAAATACAGTGAGTCAGCGAGGATAATCTTTTTTTTTAAATCACAATAATAAATCTTGCATTTCCGCTGATGAAAGTGATACAAAAAATAATACTTCAGCGATCAGAATTTAGGCACCGCACATTAAAACGTCTGACGATTCCGAAATTGGAGCTTTGTGCAGCAGTTCTACTTTCCAAATTAATAGTTCGAGTAATTTCCACCCTCAAATTGGATATAACCAGCACTTATTTGTGGTATGATTCCATGATTGTGTTGTGTTGGCTATAAAAAGAAACTTGTCACTTAAAAACTTTTGTGGCAAACCGAGTTGCAACAATACAAGCATCAATCAAGGTGAACCAGTGGGGACATATCTCTTCCCACAACAACCCAACTTACTCTATTTCCAGAGGTGTGGATCCAGGCAAGTTGGCCGAAAACTCTTTGTGGTGGAATGGTCCCGAGTTCCTGACCGGTAGAGACTATCCAGACAGGGAAATTCCAGCAGCCATCTATCAAGATGACTTTTCGGATGAACAGTCGAACATTATTAGCAGCACCTGCAACTGTTTTTCTGTGTTTAGTAAGAAAGCTTGTAAATTTGATCATAATTTAATTAATTTAGGTTATAACTACTGTAGAATAATCCGTATTTATAAGAAATTTATAAGAAATTGTAAAAATAATGTTGAAATACCAGATAATAGGTTAAAAATTTGACAAAAATTAGCTAAAATGTCTCAAATTATCTGAAAAAAGTGGTCAAATGATTATCTTTCAAAATTGCAGTAACGTGGAAAATGGTGTTTTGAGAAAAATAATTTTAAAATTAGTGATGTAGTTATTATCGAAGAAGATAATATGGCTGTTTGTAATTGGCCATTGGGAAGAATTGTTGAGTTATTTCCATGAAAGGATACTAAAATTAGAGTTGTAAGTATAAAAACCTAAAACAAACTTTTTAAAAGACCCATTTCAAAGATATGTTTATTGCCTATTGAAAGGTGATTAATCCTTGTCTAATGTATTGAAAATCAAAATTTTATTATTTATCTTTTAGTATTATTTAACAGCGTAATGTTATAAAATGCTGGTTCAATTAAATATAAAGCATTTTAATTTCTACAATACTTCTTAACATTCAAATCAGACTTTTAAAATTTTATTCTATCAATTATATTGTGAAATACCTATAAAGTGCATTATTTTAAAGTACCTTTAAGAATCTAATTTAAGAGTATTTTGAAGAATTAATATACATAATAATCTATATTAATAAAAATGAAATTCGAAATGCGTTGCTAAGCGCAAAACTAGAGAACGGCTCTACCGATTCGGCTAATTTTTATTTTAATATTTTCGTTAAGACACGAGGATGGTTCTTATGGAGAGAAAAAATGACAAAAAAACTGCGAGGAAAATAGTTAAAAAGACACTTTTCTTACTTTCCCACCAAAAATCTTCATTTCCTTCCCCCACACCGAGTAAGATAGCAGGAAGTAATAAATTATCATTTGTTTAGAAAGAAATGCGCGAAGTCAGTTGGTTTTCATTCATTGATAACGGGATGTTTAAAAAAGAAAGAAAATAGTTGCTTTTATTATTAGTCTGTATGGATATTTAATCTATGTCTGCTCGAAATAAAGTCATAATAAAGTCATAAATAAAGAAAAAAAAAGAATAACAGAGGGCAAAAAGGGTTTGTAGAAAGAAAAGTAGTGAAGAAAAAAAGAATAGAAAAATAAAGAAAAGAAGGGTGTGTGTGTGTCACCATTATTTCCTCTGTGCGCGGCATTTTCCAAACTGTTTTTAAACTTTCGCATCTCTTGAAAATCAATTGTGTCTTTATTTGTTTAGTGTGTTTACATTTATGAAAATTTGAATCTCATTATTCTATAAAAACGTAGAATTTTAGATCTTTCCCTCCACCATTTAAGTAAAATATCAATTCCGGGACAATCATTGCTCGGATAGAAAGAGAAAGATGAGTAGTACAATGAACAGAACATCTGAAGAAAATTATACTAAATAATACTATAAATGAATTATTTGATTATCAAAATTTGTTTGGTTTAAATATATTTTGGTGAAAAACCTGTTATGAGACACAGCTACATAAAATATTATATGAAAATTTTAGCGAGCATTAATACTGGCGAACCGACTGGTCGCCAAAGGCGGCTAGTAATTAATATACATAATACATTAATATACATACTTTGTAAAAAAATGTACATGCAAAAGATAATTTTAAAATTTTACTTAAAAACATTTTTACATGGAATATGTAAAACTCAAAGGATGTTCTGGAGTGAAATATTTGTAATTTTTCTCATAAATCTTAAATAATCAGGAATCAAACAGTAAAATCATTTCATTTAAAAACATTTTAAAATAAAGTATGCAAGCTATGATATGATGTAAAATTAATTCAAATATATTCTAGAATGCAAATATTACAATTTTTTTATAAGTTTTATAGAAAATATTATGAATATTTTCAATTTATTTTTTAAAAAAATTATATGATAAAAGCAACTTAAGGCTTTTTAAATCTTTGAATGAACTTCAATTGTGTCATTAAAATTATTTTATGCAAAGTTAGATGCACAGAAAGGGCACAACACACATAATATCGTACATAAAATTGAAATCGGCTGACTCCTTCAATGTCTTTTTGGTACATTCATTAAAAAATACATTATCGTGTATTTAAATTTTATGGATTACGAATACAATATTTTTTTTATATTAAATACATTTTTCAGTATTCCAAGATAAAATTTAATTATTGAGATATCAATACAATATTGTGATTCATTTTACTTGAATTTGAAATTGCGGTTTTAGATAATTCTATCTCATATTTGCTGTTTTTGATAATGAAACATCGCTTAGTGTTTATCATGAGGTTTCATGGACCATTAACTGGAGAATAATTAATTTTATTTTAATAATTTTTTTAAAAAAATTCTATTTTTAAAGTTGGTCATTTTTTATGCATTATACAACAAAAAGGTCTTTTATATATATATATATATATATATGTTGTAAAACCTATTTTGAAAAAAAAAAAAAAAAGGTTATTGTGTAAATTTCATACAAAATACATATCATGTAATTGTCATACAAAATACATAGTTTTATGGATGTGATTTCATAGATCGTTGTAATACAAAATATTCATTTCTTGTATAGAATTAGAAAGAATCAATAGATTAATGGATTATTCTAAACATAATTAATTTTATATTCATTTTATAGACATTTTGTATTTTTAAAAACATTTTAAAACGGTATTATATAGTTTTTTTTCTAAAATGTTTGTTTTAATTATAATTTCTTATTATGGATGACATAATATATTTATACATTGTTCTAAAAGGAGATTTTTTTAATTGAATTTATCTATTTCATACATTGTTTATTACTTTTAAGTGTCACAAATTTGGTAAAGATGTTGTTTTTCCCTTCTGGACATTTTCTGCCCAATAAAAGAAAATTAAATCCCAGCCACCCTCAAACAGTGTCACTGTTACTTATTACATAGATCCTTTTTTTTTTTTATTTCTGAGAAAAATTAAAGTTGCAGCAATTCTGTGCAGGAATTGGAAATCATTTTTCAATTGTTTTATATAACGATACCTAAAACTTGCTTAAAAAACAAATGTTTATAATCTTTTCCTTGATGAGGTTCTAATTATTATAAATTAAATGTGTCCAATTTTTCAATTTAAAAAAAATGTTTAAACTTATTAAGACATTTTTATTACATATAATTGTAAAATTATTTCTCAAAATTAGGGAGAAATATTTAACACACACACAAAATTAACAGCAGAATAAGATATAATAATTATTTTTAATGAGGCGAATTCATATCTTATTCTGCTATTAATTTTGTGTGTGCTTAATTTTAAGAATAACTAAAACTGGTTTGATTTCATATTATTGTTAGAATATTTTATAATCCTTAATGAATTAAAATCTTAATTATTTACTCTGCCCCTTATCATATGACATTTCTTCATAGCATTCACTGAAATGTTGTGAATAATAGGTTGCTTCTCGTAACCTCCAGAAAAATAAGATTTTTACTAAATTAAAATTTTTCATTTTTTTTTTCAATTTTTCTATGGGTTAAATTTCCTATTGCATTGTCATTAAGTGAACGTATATATTTTTCTATTCATAAAAATAAAGAAGAAAATATTTTGATTTTACAATAAAATAATAACTAAGTAAGACAATAAAATAATAACTAAGTAAGATTTACAACTACATTAAAATTCAAATTGTAACAAATGATATTATACAATAAGGAACAAATTTAATAATAATAATTAATATTATTATCACTACCTGGAATAAAAATTTGAAGCAAATAAAAAATTACTTTTGTCCATCCAAATGTCATTTAAACACATTTTTTCCATTTGCATAAAATCGCAGTCTTCAGCGACTTTGCATTTTAACTTCATTTATTTTTTAACATCAAGTCAGCTAAATTATATTTTGAGAACATTTTGAATTGAAATTTAGAATAATCACAATTAAAATGAGTAAATCAAATATATTCACCAACGGATTTCAAAAGATATTCTTGAAAATTATCGATTCAAATTTAGTAAATAATAAAATAAAATTATTCTCATTACCATTGTTTTTATTATTTAAAACTGCAGCTTTTAAAGATGCAATAAGCCGAAAATAAAATAAAGCTGCAAATATCAGGAAGAGTATTATAGGAAAAAAACCCTATGTTTCTCCACATATGTTAGGTAATTGCCTATTTAAAAGAAAGATATTGATCCTCTTTTTGAGATAGTTTTTTCCCGGAAGTGGAATCATAAAAGGTGGTAAAATGAGGAGTAAACTCAGGGAGACGGATAATGAAGCACAGACTCCCAAGAACAAAACATTTGATAATTTTCCTTAAACTTTAATACCCACGCACCAATTTTAATCAATACGAATTTTGAGCGTTGCTTTGCTTAATATTGAATACACTTTAAAAAGCAGATGAAAAAGTATCTGAATGAAATTTCATTTTAAATAATACTTTTCTTATACTCTCCCATTTTAAATCTTAAATCTTATAGGAAAAAATTGACAAGTTTTGAAAAAAATTGATTAAAAATTTTTTTTTTCTTTTACATCACTTAAGATGGCATCGTTCTCCAAAAATTAAGTTCATTTAATGTCAAAATTAATTTCAGTATTTCTTCAAAACAATTTCTTTTGCAAATAATAATTTAGTGCAGAAATGTTTGCATTCATAAGAAAGCTGAGAATTACACACACATATACGCGTGCATTAACAAAAGTGATGACGTATGAAAATTAGTATTTTTGATACAAATACATGTATGTTTGTTTAGTACTTCAGAAAACTTTACAATTTTAGCGCAAAATCTCTGATTTTTTCCCCCCAAATGCTCTCAATCAATAACAACTCAGAATAAAATAGTCTTATCTATAATAGTTAAAGAATTAACAATAGTTAAAATCTAGAATCTATAATAGTTAGGCTTGGGACCCAACAAAATTGATTACCTTTCCTTTTTTTTAGAGTAGCAATGTTCATTATTATCAATTTCCTGTTGAGAAGATATTAGTAAGTTTTCAGGCGAATTCCCGCCCCCCTCCTTCTCGCTTATTTAGAAACACAATTATCAATAAAAATATTCAGTAAATTTTAGATTTGGCTCAGTAATTATGTTCCAGGTATACAGTTTTTTAAATCGGTAGAAATTGTCACATTTTAAATCATTACATTATACATTTTATTTTCATTGTAAAATAATTTTAAGACATTTTTGTCGGCTGTAAGTTTAGAATATAACATTTAAAAGCATTAAATTTGGATTTTGTTTTGTTTTGTCTTCTAGAAGTATATAGTTTTTGAGAGACACAAACATTTATCTCTATCCTTCCTACAGGATACTGATTTTTTTAGAAACGTTTTCTGTGAAACAAGTCTAAAAAATATTACAATAAAGATTTTTTTTTAAATGCAGAATTTGTTTTGACTCATAAGATTGTTAATTTGAAGGTGTTTTGGTTTTGAGAATCAATGTTTTATAATTAATGAAATTTATGATATTTTAAAATATAGTTTCTGTGCGTTTCTTTTATTAAAAGTTTCTCTGAAAAGATAAAATATAATTTCACAAAAAATAATGTATAGACAATAGAATAAAGAGTATGCATGACTGACAATCGAAAGGCTGATTGCAACTCTTTTTCACCAATTTATCTTCCTTCATTTTCAGAAATTGCCATCATATTTTTTTTAAAATCGTAAGTTTAGATAAAATGAGACACAGTAAACATTACTGACATATTTTTGAAATGAGTGTTTTGCAAATTTATGAGATTATATTTTCGAGGCTAATGATGTAGTTCTATTTTATATACATTTAAAAGAATTTGTAAAAAAAAAAGAACAAAAGAAAAAGCCGAAGAAATTTTATTTTAATTAGTAATTAATTTACCTTCTTTTCAACGAAAAATATTTTGAAGAAAACCAGTTAAAAGCGAAAAGAGAAAATAAATATTTTTTAAATATGAGCATTACAAATTATTTCTAAATAAATTCTGAAATCCACAAAATTTTAACAAATGAAACATTTTTTATTTACCACATTGCCAACCATAATATTGATGATATCTAAACAAATGTATAAATATATACGTGATGCAAAACTTTATATTCTCATTTATAATCTTTTTAAAAAAAATATTTAAATTTGCATGAATTTTTGTGCATTTTTCTCATAATGTTTTTATAAATCAATGAAGAGAAATTTATCATTGACAGTTCATTTAACAGATCCTTTTAATTTTTAAAACAGCTTCAAAATAAGCCATTATTCAGTTTTTAAAAACTGAAAAGTCCATTAGAGCAGCGAGATTCTCACGTTAACAAGGCACATAAAATTTAATTATGCCGATATCAAATCGTTTCAATCGTGGAAATTTAGTAATCGTGATATTTATATCCAGTTAAGAATGGACATAAATCCATATTAAACTTGTTTGAAAACGCAAATGAATATTTTTCTGTGGAGACGTTTTCGTACAGTGAGACAAGTCGTGCATAGTCCCAGCGATGTGGAGAGTTGACTTTTGGGGAAATAAGAAGCACTCTGCATGTAATCAATAGGTCCCGCCACCAGTATTTGTGAAAGATCTCTTCCTGGAAAGAGCATCAGTGGGTAACGGACTTCTCTATGAATATTTGAAATCTGCTTCGATAGCGTCTATTGGATAGATCGTATCGATTGTGACCTTCTATCGTGATCCAAGACCTAAAATCGAAATATCAACCAATAAGAACGTGTCAGTGCTTTGAATCACACCCCTTTTTGAAAAGTATTGATCACTGATATTTGTGACTTTTTGATATTGGTTACGTAATAACCGTTTCTAAAATATTCGTCATCCCTTTTGATCACTAGTATTTGTAACTTTTTGATATTGGTTACAAAATAACCGCTCCGAAAATATTCGTCACCTCTAGTTTTTGAAACCTTTTGATATTGGTTACATAATAAAAAATAATAAATTATTGGTCATTTCTAAATTTGAGTGTTTAAAGTTAATGTTTAAAAGGAATTTATCCTGAATCACATGCTTTCCCAATATATAGGGATTAGAGGATAAGAGCAGGTGATGCTAGCTTAGAATCTTATTATTATCTAGTTTCTAATCATAAATACAATAAATAAATAAAATGAAAAATAATTTATTTTATGCTGTTTTAAAATGGTAATCAAATTTGCTCTAAAAAAGACTGAAATTTTGAGCTAAGCCAGCCAAAAATTTGGCTTTTATTTATTATTCTTCTTAAACTTGAAATAAGAGAAAATCTATGCCAAATTGTATCGTGAAATTATAGAATGTTCTCAAGAATTATCTTGTGAAATAGCCGTTAATCAAAGCTTCACTTTAATAATATGAGTATGAAATTTGCATTAATTTTTGGAATTCTACTTATTCTTACTCTATTTGATCCTTAAGTCTAAATTTGAATTTTAAAAAAATAATTAATTTTCAGTTCTATCATGACTTAAATTTATTAGAAGTAAGAGATATAACATTTGTTTTTCCTATAGTGTCCTTTTATTTTAGTTTTTATGGTTAATTATTGAATTCGATGATGTTTAGAATAAATCTATATAAAAGTTTCGTTGCATCAACAGATACTCACAGATAGTTTCCCTTAAGGAAGCTGTCAAAATTTTAAAACATTCGAATCTGGCATCTGCGCGTAATTCTGATTTTGATTCGGTATTAGTCCTTCATATTTATACAAAAGATGGAAGCCGTTTTCAGCTTTATGATCGCATTTTTGGTCAAGTAAGCCACCATGTTTTATATTTATACCTTTATAATGAAAGAGAAAAGTGTATTTTATTTCATATAAATTATTTATATGCATTGCATTTATTTGGATTGCTCAAATTCGCATCGCTTCTCTTTTAGCATATCGAGAAATGAAAGCATCAGTTTTCATTCCATATTTTTTTAAAATATGCATTTATCTTTGCAGAAGTTGTTGATTTTTATTCTTAAGAATTTATAGTTTAAAAAAAAATTCTTCCTTTCTTATTTATTTTATATTCTCTAAGTTTTTTAATTCAATCAAATAGCCGTTTTTGTGGTTACAAGTTTTCTTTCTTGTGTTAATGTGACAAAAATGAGATTTTGATTTTTTAAAATTTCATTCGTCATAGAATAGAAGCAAAAAGCTTTCTCTTGTAATATTAATTGGAAAAAATTATATTGTGCTGATGTTTTTAATTACAGTATTTCAAAGTAAGATACACAAATAATCCTCTAACAGATTTTATGAGACATATTTATGTATATACGCAATACTGAATATTTGAATTTTTGTATTTTATTTCTGAAAATATTCAATGTTGGTATCAAAAATTATGAATTATAGATAATTACAACATTGATATTGGTATATACACATTATATTCAAAGCAGTGTTTTTACGATCATGCAATATGGATGTTGTGAGCTAAAACCCAAAACAAAGACTAACTTATACAAAGCTTATGATAAAAAAGAAAAGGAAAATTGGGTACTGGTTTTTTATTTTTGCAAAATTGAATAATTCTAATTTGTAGACATTTGTTTTTAAAAAAAATTTAGAAAAAAAATATTTTTAATTCATTCAGATTGAATTCACAATTTCAACTAAATTTTAAAATAGTTGCTTATTACAGAATAGAGAAAAAAATTCAAGGTATTCAAATTCATTCTGGAATCAAATATATAGACCAAAGCAATATTATAACTGCATTCAATAGAATAAATTGCCTTTGATTTTTTTTTCCATATGCACTTTACAAAGAATTTAATTTAATTAATTTAATAATAAAAAACTTAAGTATTTGGAGAATAGAGAGAAAGTTTGGATATACCAAAAATTGTTTAGGCTGATGCTTTTTTTTTTTTTTTGTTAAGCCATTTGAGTAGAGTTTTTGCTTGTTCTAAAAATATTTTGAAACATAAAAGCTGTTTATTATACTATTCAGAAAGGTTAGATACATGTTTTATTAGAAATTATTTTGAATTGAATGTGGTTTTTCATTTTATATATTGCGCCTTCAATGATATAGAATTATGTTAAAAATCTGTTTTAGAAAATATCTTTCTCTTTAGTCTTTGTACTCGTAAATTATTTGTTCATTATATAAACCATCCTTCATTATGATTGTTGTATTAATCAGACAGTATTGAAAATATATTTTAGCCATTTAAGCAATGACTGAACATTGCTTTTGGTCAGAGATTTATAGATTTCATTATATTTCTAGGTAGTGGATTATAATCAGATTAAGTTAAAAATCAATAGATTTGTGATATTTTAAATTAAATTGCAAAGTTGGTAGCTTGTGGCTTAAAAAAATTCTGGCTTTTTTATATCTTGTTTTTATGTAATAAAATTTATAATTATGATTGAATCAGTTTAATCCCAGTTTAATATAATTTCATTAAAAAATATAACAAACTGTTTTATTTACAAAATTAAGGTAGGGTACTTTTGCATTAACTGAGTGAAAGCGAAAAATTGCCAAATAATGTAGAATTCTGTCAAATTTCTTTGGCGGTTATTTGTTTGGCGCCCATTTAATGGAAAAGTACCGAAGGTAATATTATTTTTTATTCTGGAAATTGCAAGTAATGTAGAAATCCCTTAATCTTTCCAAATTGCAGATGTTGAAAACCGTCAACCAAATTAATATTTTTGTTAAAAATTACTAAGAAATTTTCATTCAAATTAAAATTTTGGGTAATTTTCCTTTTGTCATTAATTTTTTGGAAAATTTAATATTAATATTTATTGCTTTGAAATAAAAATATTTATTGGTATTCTTTTGTAGGAATTTTGTAGATTATATTGCATTAAAAAGTTGTCTTAAAAATATATATGAAATAGTTTATCCTTAGCAATGCTGAGTATATCAACTAGAGAGTATATGCATATAGTTTAATTTTTCCATGTCATGGCTAATTAATTGAAAAGTTGAAAGCAAATCAATAACAAAAGCAAAAAACAACACAAAATATAAATTTAAGAAGAAATGTGATGTGTTAAATGTTTGTCTTGTGTATTTTTTCCTTCTATCGCTAATATAAATCAACACAATTCTGGTTATATGGTAGTCATAGTTGTTTTCATTACTTGCAATATTTACTACAAGAAAGATGCAAGGTGCTCTTTTGCCATTGCGTATGTACTTCTATCTAGATAAGTTTTAGAATATTTAAATTAATTCTAACATGAACAATATATTTTTAAAATTACGATTGAAGGCTTATAAATAATTGTGAAAGGATATGGCAAGCAATATAGAGTACTTTTTTGTTAGCCGGGCACAAGTGAAAAATCGAAGAAGAAATTTGGCAAAATTCTACATTATTTGGCAATTTTTTTCCCCTTTCTTATTGTACCTGGCTAACAGAAAAGTACCCAATATAGCTGAAGCAATGCAAATTCCCAAATCATTGAAAAATACTTGCATTTTGTATACAATTTATTGTAACATTGCATAAATTATTTTTCCAGAAATATTAATAATTATTTGTAAATCAAACTTTTCTATGTTAAAATGCAATTTTTTTTGTTCACTATAAATCTGTTTTTCGGTTTGTTTTAAACTTTAAAAAAAAAAAAAACCTTAAAATGTCCAAGTTAATAAATAGAACATATTGCATAGTCATCTCTGTATTAATTTTGCAGGAAAAGTTTGTTTCCTCCAAATTTCCTCAAATGCTTGTAATTATGCATATATTAAATAGTAATTACCTAAGATTCTAAAAAATAGGGATGAGAGTCCACATCATGTTAATTTCACTATTGATATTTCAAAAATAGTTAAAAAGAATTACTGAATTTCATGTTTCAGGAAAAAGTGGATGTTAGATTAATTTAAGAATTATTGAAGTAAGATAAAGCATTGATATTTTTGTACTTGCTTAAAGAGATGAATTTTATACTTTAATGTAAAATGATCTTTTTCTTAATTTATTGCCTTGCATTAAAAAATATATTCCTTGATAAACTTATGTACCTAGTATTGCTCATGATGAGAATATTTTTTTTTGAGGGGGGGGGGACTGGTTTATTTCAATAAAAAAAAATTATGTTTCAATAGTTGTGAAAAAATATTAAAGCTTGAATAACAAATATTATAATTATCACATGTTATAACAAACTTTAAAAGCAATGCTGTACACATCAATATCATAAGTGGCAAGTTAAAATGTATTCATGTGTAATATTTGTACAATCATAAATTTTTTTTAAAAAAAATGTGAATTTGTTATTTATTATCAGATTGTCATAAACACGCATTAGGTGGAAATAGAGTAAAGGCAAAAATTTGTTCCAATAGACTAACTTATTAACTGAGTTCATTAATATATGTGTATAAAATTTCATTTTGGAATTTATTATAGTTCTTGAGATATAACTGATTTTGTTTACTGAAAATTCTGCCCCGAAATTATAATCTGCTGATGGGGACCGTATATTAAGTAAATCTTAGTTTGTTAATAGAAAAATAAGACTTCTTTCACATTTTTTATCCCTGGAATGTTGGAGGGGCAGATAACAACTCAGATTTATCCTTAATATCAATCCCCCCCCACCCAAAAAAAATGTAACTTTTTTTTTCTTATTTAAATATTGGAAAACTTCCATTACTTTTAAAATCAGTTCATTATTTAGTCTTTTTAATTGATCTTACCCTAACAAATTAACATCTTAATTTTTATGAGAAATGAAATTATATTGTTGTATCAGATGTTTTTTAAAATTAGTTTTATTAATTCTCTTCTTTCCTTAAAAAGGTCACTGATTGGAGAAACACGAACATGGTAGAGACATTTTAAACCAATGAAATTATTGGTGCTTATTATTAGGAAGGTTTTTATTTTATTTTCAGGCTTTAAAATTTTTTTATTGGATCGAAGATAATAAGTTTACTACTGTAAGTTACTCTAAGAAAAGCTGATCCAAGTATTTTCTTTTTGATTGTGCAATGGCTGGTGTAATCGAGACAAATAAATACAAACCAATTGAGCCAAACACATTATTATGCTACATTATCTCAAACAAAAGGTTTGAAAATAATGTTTTTTCATACATGCAATTGCAAAGAGGAGATTTTTATAACTTTGAGGGAATAACTTTAAGGATAATTTAAAAATACTTTCCTCTTTATTAAACAAAATCAAAAAGATTTGATTGTGATAAAAGCAATATATAAAATTTAATTGTTGTAAAAGCAGTGAATATTTTTATAAAACAATTTAAAAACAGGTTTATTTCATAATAGTTTGTCTGCAATAATTATTTGTTATTATCTGTCACACTTCAATTGTTATTTGCTATATTTTGACCTCATATAGAAATAAATATTTTAAAAAAACTGAAAAAAGTCAACTTGAAATTTTTAAAAAGCTATTCATTTACTCCATAAAAAAACATTGTGAATATATCAAGTTTTTAAGAGAATTAGTTCAAGTATGTAAAAATACTTATAAATGTTCATAAATATCAGAATCTATTTTCTTTCTTTGTTCTACTTTCTATAATTTAAATTATTAGGCATAATTAATTCTAAAAAATTAATTTATCAGCAATTAACTAATCAAATAAGTTTATGCTTTATTTTTAGTCAAATCTGCTTTAAAAAATATAACAATATTATTCTGGAACAAAAAAAAAAAAGAAGAAGAAGAAGAACCAAAACAGATTTATAAAAAATGGGGACAGTCAAAAGAATGTTAAGTTCAAGTTTTTGACTGTTGACACATGCATGAATCATAGAAATCAGGAAGAACACTATGAAAAAATAGTAAATAAAAATGTATGAGAAACCGATTCATAGCTGTAGGAAATAAATCATATAAAATTCCAGAATCCAGCTGTGATTAAACTAATTGAAATGAAAGAACTAAACAGTTATAAAACTCAATTTTCATTCATTAAAATATATTATAATTAGAAAAATGTAAAATTTTTAAAAATTCAAAATGCCAAAACTTCATCCCATAAGACTGAGTTGCAGTTGTGTAATTTCTTAAAAAAATAATTTAAAAAATCTGGCTTTATTCAAAATTCCATTTCTTCTGAATTCAAATAACTATTCCCATTTTTTAATTACTATTGTAGCAGCCACTATTAACTGTAACCGGAACTGCTGCACCACCTAGACTGGTGAGCGAAAAAAACCAGTGAAGCCCAAGCATACCCCACCGCACTATTTAATTCCTCAGTTCATCTAAATTTTCATCTTTTTCCCATTAAGTGTTTACAAGGTTTTTCACATAAAACAAACATGTCTCCCATTTGGAAGTCACTTTGCCCATAACTTGGTACAATAGATCTTTGAACTTTTCACAGCACTGCTATATATAAAATAAGAGTAATTTTAAAAAAATATCTTTAAATGGCACCATTAGTAATACTTTCTTAATATTCAGATTAGCATACTATTCCAAAACAACTTACTTCATAATCTTAAGTCAGGATGAAATGAACTACTTCTTTTAGCTGTATGATTATGACCTATTGATTGAATCATTTTTGTTGATTAGAGCTCAGTAAAGAAAAATTGATATGTTAGAAATTTAGAGTAGGTTACAAAATATGCAATATTTTCAAAATTATTGGGATTTTTCTTAAATGTTGCAGTGGATAGAAATAAAGTTCTTAGAAATACTGCTTGGCAATCAATAATCAAGAATAATTTTAATTCTTAGTTATAAATAAATTACAAATAACATTTTGAAGTTAAAATATCAAAACAGATTTCAAGTCTATTTTAATTATTCTTTTAATCAAAAACAACAATTTAAATTCATTGCTATTATTTCAACTCACTGTTTTATATAAAGATTATTACTGACTTCATGTAATGTGACCTTATTTTCTAAACATATATCCAGTTCGATATGGGGGGAGGTAAATAGCATGTGAAATTTGACATATGCTGCTTTTTAATGTATATTATCAGCACTAAATGTGAAATAATTCGGTTTTTCTCTGTAAAATCTCAAAAGAAAAGGAAATGTAATATATTCTAATCAGAATAAATAATTGAAAGTCTGTATATTAAGTTATATGAATTGTGGTAGAATATTTGGTATAGTTATGAAATATGTTTAAAAATGTTCATTCTTAAAATGTGATAAGTTTTTGATAAATGCTTATTAATGCCATTAAAAAACTCTTCATGTTATTAATGCATATATATTTTAAATAAACATGTTTATATTATAATCTTTTGTATTGTTGAAATATTTATTTAAAATATAATTTCTTTTTAAACAGGTTAATCTGATTCATTGTGATAATCTTCATCCTTTTAGAATAGAACTTTTTTGGTAATTATACAATCTATCCTTTTTTTCTGAATTTTTTTTGGAAGTTGAAAAAGCTGGTTGTGATCAATATAATTCGATATAGGATTGCCTATTCTAAATAAATCACAAATATATTAATTTACTACTTGAAATAGGTTATTAAATTAATCACATATAATTTTAAAATGTAAGTTAAATAGCTTAGATTGCAAATTATCATATTAAGAATGTATAGTTTAAATGATCTTGAAGTCAAATGTTTCAATATTTTAATGTTTATGAAAAAAAAAAGTATGAAATATTTTGTTTTAAATTACATGATTTTGGAAAACCCTGTTTAAAAAAACCAAGAAAATATGTAAAATCTACAAAAAGGGGAGGGGAAGTCAAAGAAGGATAACTTTTTATATAAATGATAAAAGATAAATAAGATTTTATTTATTTTTCTTTTATGTCTTTATTAAAAGTATCAACAAGTGAGTAATAGAGAGTTCTATAACAGCTGGCGGAGTATGACACATTTTTATGTTATCATTTTTAATGCTTTAAATATCAGCAATAAACGTGAAATAATTTGGAACTTTATTTTTCTTTATAGAAACTCAATATGAAATTTATTATATTCTAATCCAAACATAATAGTTTTATGTCTTTACTAAATTTTATGACAATGTTAGACCTGAAATATAATTTAAAATGTTCATTCGTAAAACATGCAGCAAATATTTAAGAAGAAAAAAGGTTTTTATTTTTAAATTTGTTTTTATTAAACATGTAATATATAACCAGTTATATGTTGATATATTTTTAAAAAATCAATTCTTTTTGAACAGGTTATTTTGATTTATTGGTATCATTTTCATCCTTTGAGAATAGAACTCTCGGTAATTATACATTCTTTATTTTTAAAATTTTCTTGTGTAACTTGGAAAAAACTTTTAAATATTTAACATATGTGGTTAAAAAAGTAACAAGTACTTTAAATAAATTCCTATTTATTTTATTAAATATTATAAATTTTCAATATGAATCAAAAGTTATTTGAAATAGGATAATAAATTAATCATATGTATCGTTATATTCTATAAATTAATGAACATATATTGCCAATTATGATATAATTGTGTAATTTAGATGATTTTGGAAACATGAAACATACAGATATGTAAAGTTAAAAAAAAATGAATAAATGATTAAGTGTACATTTTTTTCTTCATGGCTATATTAGAATTTGGGAAGATGAGAAGAGTAATAAAGTTTCATTTCATGTAGTCATTCTCTTTCATCAATTTTAAACATATCATATTTTTTATAGCATTAATTCTTCGTATTTAATATCATTAGCTCTTTGTAATATTAACCAATTATCAAATAGTTTTGAAAGAATAATATGCAAAATTGTTATATTATTTTATGCATTTAATATTATAAAATGTTGAAAAATATACAAAAAATGTAAAAGTTACCAAAATATAATTTTTAAAACTCTTATTTAAAAACATTTTATGTTGCCTTGAATGGTAAAACCAACAAGCTAACATTTTCCAAATTTTCAACACACAGGAATAAAATTATTATTTTTTCTTTAAAAATTACTTGCTAATTAACTGTTCAAATCATTTGGAAAGGCTGTGGTTTTAAATTTAATTATGGATCAGGATCATTTTTCCTATGATGACTATATTTAGAATTTATTTCAAAGTTAAAACCTTAATGACATATTACATTTTCTTCTCTAACCTGAAGAAAACTCAAACTTGATTTCCCTGTTAAAGGGGGGGGGGTGAGGTAAAATTTGATTTTTCCTTATTTATCAAAATGTGATTCAGTTATGTAGTTTAAGAAATAAATGAAATGTTATCAAAAAATAACATTATACTATTGTTTGTGTATGTTTTTATTATGTGCATTTCTATGGTGGTTTAGGCCAAGTATGCATGTCTGTTGTATTTGTATATTTTATTTACTCCCCCCCCAGGTTTTGTATAAAATAGCAGATATTGTATAAAATGATATTTATTACATTGCATTAAATTACTACTTTGCTGAATTGAACTAAACTACGTTTGAAAATAAATTAATTGCAGAATGAGAGTTGAAATTTTTTTTTTATTGAAACACATGATTTATGTAATAATTAATATCTTAAAGAAATAACAAATCAAAACTTACAAATTATAAAATTAATTATTACAAATTAATTATATTACACAAATTTAGAAATGATCTCTTTTACAAGTAATGTGATTGCATCTTAATCTTATCAACACGAACTTTCTTATCACAAAAATAAATTTTAACTATCCTACTCATACTCCATTTATAATGAAGCAAATTATCTTTTATTAATAACTTTAAGTTTCATAATTTTACATTATTTTTGTCAAACTTCCATTTAGATCTCTGTTGTAATTGACCGAAACTGCTACGATGCCAAAATTTCTGCATACATTGTGCAAGTCTAGTAACTTTTTGCTATCTCTTGAGGTGACTCTTAAATTTTTCAAATCAAGTTCATTTTAAAGAGGTAAAGAACCTGCTTACTAAGAAGTGTGTAGGAGCAAGAACCTCAAAATCGTCCTTGTTAGCTGACAAATTACAAAGTGGTCAAAAATTCAAAATTCCCTCAGTTTGCACAATTACTGTTAAGAACTCTTTGTGAGTTATTCATTAATTCTTTTTAGATGGTATTTAAATGACTTTATAGCTGCCTCCTAAAGACCATCAAAGTGGTGTCTTGTTGGAATCAATTTCCACTCAATACCTTCTGAAGCTAAATTGCCTGACTGCTTTTCATCTAGTTTTCTAACCATTTCATGAAGTTAAAAATTTTTTTAAATTAACTTTTACAAAATTTGAAACATAGTTTGAAAACAATATAGTATACTTATTTCTTTGAGCAATGAATCATCTTAAAGTCGCTATAAAGGAATCAGAAGTCAAATCTGACACAATTTTGATATGAACAGCTTTAAAACAAAAGTATACAAATATAAATTTTCTGTAAGCCAATCTAACACTAAGCCTTATTTTTAAGATAAAACAACCTACAGAAATTGGCCCCAGCATAATTAAAAGCAAACTATGGAGATATTTGCCCATGGTTTGAATAGGAACAATTAGTTGAGCTATGAAACAAATGATGCATTGATGAACGATTTTTTAAGAATACACTGAAGAGAGAGAGAAAAAAAAACTGGTATGCCTGTTTAATATCGTGTAGAGGCCCTAGGAGCACATACTAGTGCTGCAATATGCCGTGGCAAGGACTCAACTAAAGTCTGGAATAATTCTTAATGTAACTGGCACCATGAATCCTACAGGTTTGTCCATAAATCTGTAACATTAAGGGGGAGTTCCTTGAATAGCATGTTGTAGGAAATCCTACATATGCTCAATAATGCTCGAATCCGAGGATTTAGGTGGCCAAAGGAAGGATTCAAAGTCAGAAGAGTGTTCCTGGAGCCACTTTGCAGCAATTCTGGAAGTGTGGGGTGTTGTTGCTTTGTCCTGCTGGAATTACTCTCCGTCAGAATGCACAATGGACACGAATGGGTGCAGGTGATCATATAGGAGGTTATGTTTCAGTCACCTGTTAGATTCGTATCTAGACGTATTAGGGGTCTCATATCACTCCAACTGCACATGCCCTAAAATATCACTGAGCCTCCTCCAGCTTGATTAGTCTGCTGTTGGAATGTAGGGTCCATGGATTCGTGAGATT
Organism: Argiope argentata; assembly: GCA_026289955.1. Classification (NCBI taxonomy): domain Eukaryota; kingdom Metazoa; phylum Arthropoda; class Arachnida; order Araneae; family Araneidae; genus Argiope; species Argiope argentata. The sequence goes on from JAOUZG010034654.1 coordinate 1,792,322, forward strand.
TTCTCCATACCCATCCATGACCATCTGAGCGATGTAATTTGAAACGAGACTCGTCAGACCAGGCAACGCCTTTCCAGTCATTAACAGTCCAATGTCGGTGTTGACGGTCCCATGCGAAGCGGCTTTGTGGCGTGCAGTCATCAAGGGCACATGAGTGGGCCACGGGCTCCGATAGCCCATATCGATGATATTTCATTGAATGGTTCACACGCTGACACTCGTTGATGGCCCAGCATGGAAATCTGTAGCAATTTGCGGAAGGGTTGCACTTCTGCCATATTTAACGATTATCCCCAGTCTTCGTTGGTTCCGTTCTTGCACGATCTTTTTCCGGCATGCAATTTTGTCGGAGATTTGATGTTTTACCGGATTCTTGATATTCATGGTACACTCGGGAAATAGTCGTACGAGAAAATCCACATTTCATCGCCACCTCGGAGACGCTGTGTCCCATTCCTCGTGCGCCCACTATCATACCACGTTCAAACGCACTTAAGTCTTTATAACCTGTCATTGTCGCAGCAGTAACATCTACGCCAGACACTTGTTGTCCTATATAGGCTTTGGCGACCACAGCTCCGTATGCTGTTTGTTTCATATCATTTTATTTGTATACATGTGCCTTTACCTTTTTTTTTTTTTTTTTTTGAGGGGGGAGACGGTGTCTTCAGTGTATTACGTCCATTCAGAGGCCAAAAATTTTCTCTGAGAAGGTAGAGTAAAGAAGAAACACCAACATGTAAATATTTATTATGAGTTTGCTCTATTATAATTAGAGTTAACCTATGGTCTTTCGGCAAAATTATTTGATACTTTTTTTATTGAACATAAAATTGCTATTAACCAACCTTCCTCCGACTCTTTTAACAATCCTTTTGAATCCAAAAAAGAATTCAAAGTTTTTAATTTATTACCTGAAGGCGCTCAGTTTTTTTTAAAGACTATTGTAACGTCTTGGGCCGGGGCTTCTGGTTAATTGTGCCCGGAAGCAAAATGTAGCTCGTCTGGCAATCAAATTCAGAATTTGTTCAGTTACAATATATATATTATACACATACACATTTCTTGGTTAATATTTCACATGCAATTAATTAGAATTAAATAAGAGTTCCACTAGGGGATGGTGAGGTGCTTTAGCTGAGTAAAAGTTGAAGTTCTTGAGATGAAGTGGATTTGCAGAAATTATAAGTTGAGGAGTTCGAGGAAACTCGCTGGAAGATCACTCTAGAAGACAAGGTTGTCTAAATAACTGAAATTCTCCCAAAGCTCGGATGAGTTTCACATTTTCTACGAGACAAGATGGTTCGCACGACGGTACGAATTTGATTCACTAAGTTCAGATGAACTTCACATGGGCTCAGCCTACAGGGTGAGGCTACTTACGATACAACACAAAACTCTCTCCGGAGAATTGGAAACGGAATTCTGGCTGAATTCCCGATGCTCCAAACACTCAAGATGATTGAGATTTTTAATCCACTCTCCTTTCTCAGTCTTCAGCGGACTTCTTCCGTCTTTTTTCTCCCGTTGTCTCCCATAATTATCAGGCTCCTTTTACTTGGGTTTCCGACACCCTCTCCAACGACAAATGACCACTCAGCATATTCCCCAATTTTTATTTGACTATCTAGCCTAAAATAGCTTCCCAATTAAATGAGAGGGGAGAGCATCGATTAGCAAACCATAGGCGATTGAAGACCAACGTCTTAGTGCGACCACTAGGTGAAAGGAGGGTTATTTGTATCTGGCACTCGTGTCGCACCGAATGGCGGGCGTCTTTTTATCTGTCGAAAAGGACACTTCTTTCATTCCTCTGATGCTTTTGCAAACACCTGTCCTTTTCCTTTTATCACCAAGCTATTTGTCCATTTGGCACTTCACTATGTAGTTCAGTTTATTGAGAATTGATTTTTTGTAGATGCCACTTGGACATATTTTACTTATCTCGAAGGCTGTAATTCTATACACTTAACCAGATGTATAAATTCTTTTGGCCTTTAATATGTTTCTTCCAAGTGGGATTTTGTTAGAGTTTTCTAGCCGTCGCTTATCTGAGATCATCACTCTACTGACGTTTTAAGCAAACTCTTGGGTTTGGATATTAATAATTAAAAATGTTTGAATAGTTCGAATCCTCATTTATTCAGTTGATCTATGGTCTGTTCTGCGCCTTTTAAGTTCTTGAAAAATCAGAAAACAATACTAAAACATGAACAGTTTATCTATAATTGTTATATATATCTAATAGATACTCTAAAAGAAACTAGGATTATTACAAATGCAACGATTAATCATAGGATCCTTATTCAGTTCTGAGTTCTTTGCAGTTCCTTTCAATTCAAGAAGATATTTACCATTTGAGTCACCTGGATCATCATTCTAGTTTGTACGACTACAAGATGCAAGAAAATACGGTCCATTCCACTGAATTTGAAATTGCTGGATCGTCAAGTCTGCAGGATTCTCAGCAGTGTTTATATAATACCATTGGAAGTTCTTTGTATACTCTTGAATTTTGGTGACTCGATTAGCAATAAAATTTTCAACAATGTAAGTGGAGTTTTGGTCCAAGCAAGCGAAGTGGAATCTGAGTGCAGATGTGTTTGCTCTATGAATGTCTAGCTGCATGGATGACAGAAGCTTTACGGTAAGCTTGGAAAGCAGATCCGCTGCACATAGCCCCAAACGTGGGATACTAACTTTTTTTTTGATGGGAGCCATTCGAGATTTGCTACATAGGAGTGACGCTTTTATCTCACCAGACCTTTAGAAAGACCTGTGGATGACACAACCGTGGCCATTTTTCGAAGTATCTCTAAAGAACATCGGATCTATTTTCAGCGCCTTAGAACATAACAATGATGCTCTACATTTATCTTTTTCAATTGACTCAGTTAAAAACTAAATTTTTCTCAATCTCTGTTTAAGTGTAAGAGAATTGTATCGTCCCATTCAATTCTTAAAATTCACAACTTCTGAAAGAACAATTTCGCTGTGATTATCAAAGGTTCTAAAAGACCTAAATGGTCAAACAATCTGGATATATCCGTAAGCATTGTCCTTTTTGTTGCGAGACTCACAATTTTTTTAACGCTAAAACTAAACTTATCCGTTTCAAGATTCTATTGTAACCCCAAAGTTTCTGAGTTAGGGTTATTGAAATTGTATTCTCTGTCGGAAAAACAGTATTAATTGAGCTCCACTTGTGAAGCTCCATACCAGCTGATTTTGACAAATGTATTAACTGGTCTTGTAGTTCAATGGCTGAAGATAAGTCTTCAGTACCTCTGAGTATATTGTCAATATAAAAATCCTGGCCAGCAGCGGCAGCTAAAGGGTAATTGTTCTGACCATTACAACATATTTGCTTTAGTTCTGTGGTGACCAAATAAGGGGCGCATTTGGTTCTGTAGGTAACAGTGAGCAACTTAAATACACGTAATTCCTCTTCCTCTGTATCCATCCATAGAATGCATTGTAAATCTCACTAATCTGGATGTGTCCAGATTTGACGATATTTCTCTTTTATATCGGTAGTGAAAACAACAGAATGTTTTCAAGACCGCATTAAAAAAACGAACAAGTCATTTTGGCCAACAGATCCTGAATACAAATTATCATTAAGCGATTGTCCAGATGACATTGCCTCTGATCCGTTAAAAACAACGCATAATTTTGTAGTACTACTTTTTGGCCTAAAAACGCCATGATGAAGCATAATGTACTTTGGAATGTGGTGATAGTTTCATAAACCAGATAACAACCTCCTAACTGGAGTGATCCCTTTTGCCTAGTGGTCTATTTACACGGCTCCGAAACCTAACCGTGTGAGTTCGGGCCACAACCATTCACTCCAGTTTCTCAAGTTGCCTGTATATGGCCCAAATTCTCATAGTCACTTAAAAATCCCCTTTATAGTTGCATATACTCAGGTTCTTTCTTCAGACGTCAGTGAATTAGATCTCTTAGTAGCAATGCGCTTTGACTCGCCTAAACATGGGAGGTCTATCTTAAACGACATAGCTTTCATTTTCATTTCTGAAATGTGTTTTTGTGGTATTATCTTCACATAGTAAACCTGGATCATTTTGTAACTTAACCCAGTGGCGGATTTGGAGTTTCAGAGACCCGAGGTGCAATTCAATTTGAGGCCCCCCCTCCCCTCCAGTTATATATATAGTATGCTGTCTTTATACAAATTTTTCACTCTGTTAAGCTCTGTATCTGATTTTTGGTGTTAAAAAAAGAGTGGGAGAGACCTAGGTACATAAAATTGAAAATTAAAATCAATTTTTCTCTTTCTACTTGGCAGAATTTAAAAGGATGATGAAGTTCAGGATGTGTTAAGGCTGTTCTTAAAAAAATAGGGGCTATTTTGAACCTTAGTTGCGCAATATTTTTCAGATATACATACCTAAAATTTAAATAAATTATTATAGAATGGATCTGTTTTTTTTCTTTCTTTTGGGAATAAAAATATTTTGATTTTGTTTTAAAACGTTATCAGAATCAGCTGATATTTTATTTTGCTGTTTAAAATTATAAGTTGTTGATTCTTCTCTTTCATTTTCAGATCACTCATTAATTTCTTCGAATTCGTATTTTGCTTCGGCTCACTAATCGGCATTTTCTTGTGCTTATTCTGTTTTAATTTGTTCATCTGTCTTTTTAGATTTTCATACAATTCTACTTCTCTCACCAATTTCTTCGAAATCATTTTCAACTTCAGCTTGTTCAATGATTTTTTCTTGCGCACATTTTGTTGCATTTATCTGACGCGATTGAAGGTCGCGGTATAAACCTGCGACGCTAGGGTCGGTAGCCGAGTAACATGACCACTACAACAAAATTCGACTTCGGTAGAGTAGATGTTATCTGGCTTATAAGGCTAGCGCCACATATCTTTTCAAATACGCATTCTTGTTCAACTCGCTCATTAATTTGTTAGAATTCAAATTCTACTTCAGCTTGCACAGGGTTTTTTCATGTAAATATTCAATTTCAATTTGCTCATATTCTTTTAGGTACACAAGCTGTATCAAGTTGCTCAACTGCTCTTTCTGTCTCTTTTCATTTTAGATCATTTTTCAAATGTTATAATATATTTATTGAATGAATTTTTATGTCGTTCTGCATATTCTTTTTTTTTTTTTTTTTTTTTTTTTTTTTTTTTTTTTTTTTTTTTTTTAGTTTTGAAGCCCCCGATTCAAACTTTCTTTTCTGTAACATAGCTAAAACATTCAAAAAAATTAATCGTATACAAATATTAGCTGGACTTCTGACGATTTTTCCGAGTTGAAAAATTTCCCCCTTCAGTTAATAAGAGAAAGTAATCAGTTTATTTTATCTTTTTGAGAAGTGCCAATGCCTCACGATTCGTATTGTAAATGAGCCATGTTTTTAACCTTCAAATTTGACAAAAAAATATAAAGCCACGATTACAAATTATATGCTTACCAATCTTCACATTGGTCAGGACAGAAATGAACACTCAGAAATGAATTCCTTTCCACAACACAAATCTAAGTCAATATTTTTCAAATGTGAAACGTTAAATCCCTAACAGGATGTTTTGGAGAAACTAACCTTTTTGAGCAAAGATCTTCTAACCAAGGTCGCTAACTAAAATGCGTCCTATGTCCTATCATACAAACACGTTCATTGCCTTGAGACCTTGAGAGTCATTCCTGTACTTCATAGGTTCCGAGTGTCCAGGAGGGTGTAATATGATATCTGTCTCTTTAGTTTCATACAAGACAAAAGCTGTAAAATATCTCCCCCCCCCTCCTGGTTGACTTTTTACTTTCTCATTCTCAGAATAGTTGGTTTTTCAAAAGTACTGATATTGCATGATTCTTTTATTGAAATAGCTGAACTGGGAGTAGTAATAGTAGAGTGTAAAAATGAAAGGTTTTATTAAAAAAATATCCTCTTTTTCAAAATTTAAATTATTATTATTTTAGAACTAAATTTTGAGGCCCGAGGCGCGCGCCTCATGCGCCTATTTGGAAATCCGCCTCTGACTTAACCCCCGCAACATCTTCAATTTCCTTAAATTTGCATCCAAATCTTCTATTATCAACCCATAATGAACAGTAGTTTCGATTTCGATTGGAACACTTCCGGTAGCAACAAACCCAAACATTTCATTTTGAAAAAACAGTGTCTGTTTTTTAAAGTTAATAGAATATTTGGGCACCTAATGAAATATCTACCTTTACCAGATACATTGAAACTATCTAATTCTGGCGTATCAATGTCAAATTGTTTGGAGGAGATACAATCTGTTATATGCGGTACTTTTAATAGTTTAATTCCTTTTTCAAAGCTTCCGCTTACGTTCGAAATTTTCGTTTTTACAATCCAGTAAATAACAGATGACTGATTGAGTCCAGAAAGCATGATTCGTTTTTCTTTTCACAATTCATTGGCTTATCGTTTTGAAAGGAAATAACACAATCTACCGATATCCAGCAACACCACGTGCTTTAGTAAACATTGCTAAATTATTCTGAATCATCACATTTGCAGTATTTAATAAAACCATTTTGTGTATATTTACGTTGGTAGCAGTGAATGAATGCGTTCCTTCTGTTCGTACATGATTAATTCGTCAGTTGCGAAATAATTATTGCTGAGATTTTCATTTCACGGAACGAATACATTTGACCTTGGATTTAGTCCTGCGTTAGCATTTCATTTTCGTTTTGAGTATTTCTCAGGTGCAAAAGAGTGTTATGTCGTTTTTTGCAAATGGAACAGATGAATTTTGAATAGCAGTTAATGGCGATTCAAACAATTAAAACACAATTGCTTGCTTTTAGCGACCTCAATGCTCTCATTAACCAGTGTATTTTTAAACAGCACATCAGGGAATGAATTTCATTATATTTATTAATTGCGCATTTGGGAGTTTTGACTTTCGATACAAATACCTTTTGTGAACTGTATTCTTTATATTTTTGAGAATTATTTACAACTTGTGGACGTAAAAACACATTTCTATCGTTTTTGTATTTTGGCGATTCATAAATATCGCAATGGCTGGCCAAATCTGGTGGCACATACTAAGATTCTCCTTGTTTCAAGCCAATTTGTAAATTTCTGGTTTACGATCAAATGAGTCAAATATTTTTTTCGGAAACCATGAATTCAAAAACTCAATTGAAATAATTTACCTTTCTTAATCTATATATAAAAAAATGAACGGGCAAATGTGTTTTTTAAGAGCAAAACTCGCAAACCGCTTGATCAATTCAGCTTTAAAAAAAAATATTTTTGTTAAAACACGAGGAAGGTTCTTATAGAGAGAAAAAAAAACTGAAAAATTGCGAGGGAAATAGTAAAAACAGCACTTTTCTTACTTTCCCGCCAAAAATCTTCATTTTCCCACAGCCAAATGAGCAAGGCTTCTCCCCCCCCCCCCCAAGCTAATACGGTTAGGCTTAACATGTTTCCAACCGATTATTTCAAACGACTCTATTTTCTTATTGTTTGATGCATTTAAAGTTAAACATTAATAATTTATAAATTTTTTGGATACATTTTGTAGTATTTTTGAATTAAAATAAAACAGAATAATGGAAATTTAAAAAAATTTAATTTGTATTGAGGTCACCGAAACTGCCATAGAAAATTCAAGCATTTGCATTGTACTTATTGGCATGGAAAATTCACGCATGTGCAGTGTGTTGTAATTGTTGACAACTATGTTTTAAATTTAATTAAATGTTTAAAATATATGTATATAACACTGTTGTAGCTATCTCAATAAAAAAAAAAAGACTTGACTTGATTTTAAAGAAATACATATTCTTTTTGCCGTTTTGCTTTATTTCAAATATGCACTGTAAATAAAATGTTTTTAGGCTAGTTGTGTGCTTTTCAATGCTTACGAAATTGAGGGTAAAGGCTAGTTGGCAATAATAATCAAATACTGTATTAAGTCGTGATGCAAAATGGATATAGCTTTCGTTTGGACGTTTTTTCGCTGTACGGAATATTATTTAAAACTTCTTGTGGGGTGGATGTAAATTCTTTTTACGCTAATTCCTTTTTTTTTTTTTTGGTCATACGTACACAATTCATCATCACTTAAATACATCATTACATTGATCTTTTCGCCTAAGATATTTAATAAAACCTGACTTGAATTGTTCTGAGACATTTTTTATTTTGAAAGCTCTTTCAAGCAATTGGAAAAATAAATTATACGTCTCAGCTCGTGTAGGAACTGCTATAGTTGAGGTTTTGACACTTTTTATCGATTTCTCTAAACTATAATTTGAATTGGAATCGCAATTTGTCACATTAACCATTTGTGTAATATCTTTTAGTATTAGTAATCTTGTTTAGTATTTAGTATTTCTTGTAAGCTGAAGTTGTTTTTCTAATTGCCCTAGTTTGTTATTCCAAATCTAGTGTGTGTGCTTAATTTTTCTTGTAAATATTGGTTCAACTATAGTTTTTACGAATTCATAATTATCTTTATTGATCTCGCTCTTTTCAATTAAATCTTGAATAGTAACTACTTTGCACCCGAAGGAATATCAATTTCTAGTTCCTCGGCAACTTCAATTGATTCACTCTTTTTAAGTTTTAAAATTATTTTGGAAAGAGAACTTTGAATACATGCAACTCCTAAAAATGAAACGTACACAAATTTGGAAAACAATAAAATAAACAAAAGTGTACTTATAGTTACCTTTAAACCGAAACGCTCTAAAGATTCACAAATCACCGAGAACCATATCAAGCAAACACTCGCGGCAAAACCGAGACATTTGTCGACTTTTTCTCAAAACTCTCGATGATTTACTACTCCGGCTCGATGGACCACTTAATATAAATCTCTTCAAATAAAAACGCTTGTCTTTGTAAAACCAGTTTATTTTTGTGCTTTCTCAAGTTAACTGTCACAGACTTGGACACCTCTCGCGACACCCGCATTGAGTGCCATGTCTCGAACACAGAATACTATTCTTTATCAGAACGTTAAGAAACAAAACGAATGAACAAAATATTTTCGACTGTCAGAAGCGTCATCTGTTGTCGTGAACCTGAAACATCCCCCCCATGAAAATATAGCTTTTTTACTTTTATAACGTGCTGTGAGATAATGTGATCTAGTCTCAGCAGACTTTAAGATCCAGCATTTTAGTGAACTAGTTTGACAAATGTTAAGAATCATCACAAGAGATGGCTAAAGTTTACTAGACTTGTACAATGTATGTGGAACTTTTGGTATTATAGTTATTTGTCAACTATAGCAGAGATCTAAATGGATGTTTGACAAAAATAATGTAAAATTAGGAGACATAGTATTATTAATAGAAGATAATTTGCCTTGTTATAAATGCGCTATGGGAATGACAGTTAAAATTTATTTAGTGATGGTGAGAAAAATTGTGTTGTTAAAAATAAAACAACCTAGTACTTAAATAAGAGTCATTTCTAAAATTTGTATATTGCCTATGGAACAGGTTGAATTTTAAGACTCAATGCTAGAAAGATAACATCTGTGTCTTTGTCCCCCCCCCTTTTTTTTGGAAAATGAAATCAACAAAATATTGCTTGGGATGGTCAGAATTCTTGGAAATGACTAATCCCTACCCTTGATCTGAAATTTTGTGTTTTTATCAGTAGCTTTGTTATCTTTACTTACAGTTGCTCCGATTTACCTCATTTTATTTTTTGAATATTGATAAAGTTTTTTTTATATATAATAGTTTAACTTTTATTACTTATATATATATATTGTAGCTTATTTTTTATTTTAAGTATAACTATACATTTTTATTGTGAATTAATTGTAATGAAAATGGCACTGAGAGATGAATTAAGTCTTTCCAAAACATCTAAGTAGTTTCAAATGTTGCCCTTCAATGGCGAATCTGGGCATACTTTTTATAGCACACCTTGAATCTGGCTAAATCTGCTATACAGTTATTAAGTAACTTTTTAAATTCAAATTCTAGAGATTTTACTCATTTTTCTAATTAGAAAACTTGTTTAGTCACATTTTCCCTAGTTCTAGCAGTGCAATGTTCCAGCTCAAAACGATAAGTACAATCTTCATGATTATTGTCCTGTAAGTCTAAATTTCTTATAAGCCTAAATGTGCTATCTATAGTATTGCTTGTTTTGAGTTTGAGATTTAAAGGGTAGTGTGCTGAAAATCGTTGATTGAGAAGATTATTGAAGCTGTTAGGTAATGCTGAACTGACGCTTTTGTTATCCAATTACTTTGTATTATTATTTGTTGAGAATAGAGGTGCTAAAGACTTCAGTTGCATGGAATTTTTAAAATTTGAATAATGTAAAATGTCCCCCCCTCACTTTGACCATTACTTTCCTGCATTTATTGCTTTTACTTTGATGTATGCATTTGTAATACAGTTGAAAAGTTCTAACAAATAAAATATTGTAAAATGAGACCATCTGACTTTTCTTAATTGCTATGAAAATGTTTGGTAGTTTATTCTCTATTTTTGACACCTTTAATTTTATTACGTTTGTGTGATGTATTTATTTCTCTAGATGGATTCTTGTAGATCTCTAATTTTGTATTCCTATATATCTGTGAGAAATATTCTGTCTTTGACATTGTATTCCAAGACACAATAAAACCTATTAATCTTTTATATTTAAAAAACTTCATTTAGTTATTTTATGCTATAACTCATATATCATTAGTACATGATTTAAATTTATATTTGTCTTGAAAAATTCAAATTTGCTACATAAAAATAACTGGGGGGGGGACTTTAAATGCAATAATTATTGAATACTACATTTTTCTAAAATCCAAATTCTTATAATGCTCAACCCCGGAGCAATTCCTCTTGTGATTTACTAGTCGGTCGAAGATTTGTAACCAGATATGAACTAAGTGAAAAGCATGGTCTAAATGGTTTTTATATAGGTATGTGAAGCTTGCTTTCATTGCACTTTTTAATGAAGACAGTGTTTTTCAAATTATTTAACATTGGTAAGTATAATGGAACTTAACAGATTCAAATATATTTTTCATCGAATTTTATGGATTTTCTATTAATATAATGCTTAAATGTCGTGTATAATTCCAGTTTAGTTTCGGTTTACATGGAGTGATCAAATTGTTATTGTGATCTTATCAGCGTCAAATGAGGCAAATTTCACTTTGTCTTTATTCATTTATTTTTCAATAGTTACTTTTATTCTTCTTAAAAATTCATGTAGTATATCATGTAAAATCAGTTTAATAACATCAAAACTATGATGAATTTAAAATTTTATTATACCCTCTTTTTATTTCAAACTGATAAAATCGAAATTTTCAATGATATTTTATCTTTTATTCTTTAACATCATAGTTTTATTTTATTTTTATGCCATGGAGTGAATGATCGATACTTTTTTAATAAGAGTCTTTATTCATTTAGAATTAAGGGGTAAAAACATTAATATAATTACAAAAAAAGTGGTACTACTTATTAAATACAAATTTTAAACAGAAATGCACGACTTTTGGATGTTTTAAGGAAATTTCACACACACACACACACACACACACTGTAAAGCATTCAAATTATTTCCTGAAAGCAGATAGCAAAGTCGTAGCCGAAATCAAGGAGAAGACAGGTTTAATTTTTAAGTTTGTTTTATTCCATCATGGGGAAGCAGGCGTTTTTTTACAAGCTGACGGACAAGGCGCGTCCTCTCGCAGAAAAGCAGAAGCGTAAAAACAGACCGAAAATCATTATTCCTGATCTCAAATGCCAAGATTTTATTAGGGGAAATAAATATCGTGTAGAGTCTCCACGAGCAAGCAGTAGGGCGTGGCTTGGATTCAACTAATTTGTGAAGATATTCTGTTGACAATTCACACCATGATTCCTGTAGGGCAGTCAACAAAACCATGGGAGTGCGAGGTGGTGGAGATCTCCTAAGGACGGCACATAGCAAAACCTTCCAGATATAGTCAATAATGCTCTTATCAGGAGAATTAGGTGGCCATGAGAAGTGAAAAATTCAGAAGAATGTTCCTCGAGCAACTCGGTAGCTACTGTAGACCTGTGGGGTGGCGCATTATCCTTTTGGAATTGTCCATGTCCGTCAGAATACACACAGAAGATAAATGCACGTAGCTGGTCAGAAAGAATATTTAAGTATCGCTGACCTGCCATGATCCAGTCTACACACATCAACGGTTTTATTTCATTCTAACTGTGCGCGCCCTTTACCCTCACAAAGCTTTCACCAGCTTGAACAGTTCCTCGTAGGCATGAGGGATCTATGATTTCATTGGATTTTCTCCACATCCGTACACAGTCATTTACCCGATTCACTTGGAAACGTGACTCTTCAGACCAGACAACGTTTTTCCAATCCAATAGGAGCCCAATGGCAGCGTTTGCGTGCCTAGGTAAAGTACAGAGCTTTGTGTCGTTGAATCACCAATGGAACACGAGATGGTTTGCGGCTGCGAAAGCCCATAGAAATTAAGTTACCTTGTCTACTGCGAACACTGACACTTGTTGATGGGGGGGGGGGCTACATTCAAATCCACTGTAATTTGAAAAAATTGTGAACGTCTTTTTCGTGTAACGATTCTTTTCAGTCGTCTATTATCCCGATCTATCAAGGCCTTTTTCAAGCCGTACTGCTGTCGGAAATTTTAAGTTTTACCGAAAACCTGGTATTCGCGGTACACTCTAGAAATGGTCGGGCGCGAAAATCCAAAACATGCTGCGCTCTCTCTTTCGTGCGCCGTTCATTAGTCACTTTTAAAAATCGCTTAAATCTTGATAACCTGCCATTATAACTGCAAGAATCGATGTAGTAGCCTCCTCAGACATCTGTGTCTTATATATGCACTGTCCACCGCATCGCGTTACGCTGATTGGTTGAACACCTTCATTATTTGCATACGACCTTCAATACCGGTTTTTCTGGCTCTTCAGTGTATATATATGCAATACACACACTATCTGGCCAAAAGTATCCAGGCACCCTGTTGTATGGAGAGAGCGTACTGAGGCTCATGATGTGCCTACATTTGGCATCGATGACTGCCTGCACACGTCTGAGAAAACTTACCACCAGTTTTTGATAGATGGCTGTAGGAATCGACTTCCAGGCGTCCATCAGAACAGAAATGAGTGCTTGCATTGAGGATAGACAATTAGGCTGGCTACGCAATCTGCACTCTGAGAAGGCCAGTCCTGTTTTTGAGAGCCCATTTCGTCTATACACTTCTATGCAAGCCTTGATGTTGGAATGAAGCAGTTATCTTGCTGGTAGAAAAATGAGCTTACCCCAAAATATTGCCTGAGAGTTGGAAGCGCAGCATTTTCCAGAATGTCCGCGTAAATCTCCGAGTTCATGTTTCCAACCACAAGAATTAACGGACCCTGGCCTAACCACGAGAAACATCCCGCACCATTATGCTTCCACCACCAAACAACAGTTGGCACAATGATATCACTAAAAAAACGTTCGCCGGGCATCCGCCAGACCCAGACGCGTCCATCCGACAGTCTGGCTGTAAAGCGAGATTCATCACTCTAAAGAGCAAATTTCCACATTCTAATGACGGTGAGCTCTGCACCATTGCAATCGATGCATCGCATTCTGTAGAATGGCGTTCGGCTTGTGCTAGACTGCACGACCATGAAATCCCGAACTTTTTAACTCTCGACGAACAGTCCTTTTGCTGAAATGAACGCCTGATGAGCTTTGTAACACTTGAGAAATTTCCATTATTGAGAACTTGCGTTTTGTTTCACTATTCTTTTCAGAGTTCTGCGGCTGCGCTCACCAAAATTTTTCTGCCTATCAATTAGTTATTCTGCAGTTTCATAGCCTCGACGTTTCCTCTTGGCAATTACATCATTCACAGTAGATTTGGGCTTCTGTAAAATATTCGCAATCTCACGAACTGATTTCCCACAAAAGTGGCATCCCTCTCTACTGCCATGGTCAAACTCACTGAGCTCCTTTGACTTACTCATTAAAACACAAACGCGTAAATACAAGCTGACAAAACACTATTAACGCTTTTATAGCTTTCGATTACGCACCAAATTGATTGCGGCACCCGCCAGAACCACTTTTTAAAGGGGTGTCCTTATACTGTGTTTGTGGCATTGTTTTATTTTCATTCTCGCGTAATTTTGCTAGTCTAATGATAAAACCCTTTCTGTACTTCTTAGTATTTCATATGACTGAAACTAAAATTTCTAATTATGACCAGTTAGTGTAGGAGAAAGTTCACATTTTCGAATCCAGCTTTGTTGAATCGTATATGTTTGTTACAAATATAAAAGTCAAATATAAAATGTTTAGAAATTCTATGTTTCTGCATTAAATGTCGATATTTCCCTGAACAATGCATCCATCTTAAGGTGGTAGTTTGCTATTTTAAGAAATATCGAAAAAGATTCCAAATCTTTATTGTTATAAAAGTTTACTTAATTTTTTGGTAATGATATATTTTTTTCATATTTAATCATCATCATTGTTTTACAATAGAAAACATTATGTAAATATTGTGCAAATATTGAAATAACTAAATAATTTAAAATTAAATTTTTAAAATGTTGTTCAATGGAAACTAAGCATTATTGTAAAACAAATTATTTTGTCCTCAGAAAATATGTAGCTCTATATATGCGTACATAATATATGTAGGATATCACACGGAGCTATTTTGCTTAACCATCATTTTAGCTTTCATTTTTTCTTTTATCAACATTCGATTGTAGGCGTAATTCAAAGCGAAAATTGTAAAAGGTGAGATCATATCCCAGAGGACGACAATTTTAATTACTACAACATTCCAGAACAACGCCATCTATCGAGCATTTGAAATACTGTCTCAATTAATATTCAGGCAGAGGCCCACTAACAACCGTAGGATAAGGACGTGTCCACGCGTCAGCGTTTCCCGCTCGCAAAGCTACGCGGTAATATGTTTTCAGTCACATAATGTTTTTGTTACTTCTGACGTCCTCTTAGATGAAATAATCTAATTTTCTGTCTGTTTAATATCTCCATGTTTTAATCCATTTAATATTAATATATTCCCTGTAAATACTTCCCTTTATAATTTTTTTCTTTTAACTCTAAATAAATTCTATTATTTTTTAAAAGATATCTCTTCATCTTTTGTTTTTATTATTTTTATCTTAGTTTTCAAATTGAGCCTGTAAATATTAAAAAAACCCTAGACACCACACCACTAAAACCCCGCTATCCGAAGAGTCTAATATTTTTGGAAGGTTTGGTTAGACACTCACATATATGGGGGGGGGGCACATGTATATTTTGCAATCAGTCATCCTAAATGAAAAATAAAAGTAGCAAGTTGAAAAGTAGTAATGAATACTAAAAGATGCAGTGCCTAATATTCTAGTAGGGTTTATCTGCATATCTAAAATTGTACATATTTTGATATTTCCTACCGCAACATGCATTTTTGATGTAATGAGCAGGTTTCTATGGGGGAGGGAGGGAACCCCTGGAGTACAAATTTGGGTTCTTATACAATAATTACATTGGGAGATAATTGACATTTTCTGTTACAGGGTGGTTTCTACATTTAAAATTTGCTGAACATTGGCAATGATATTATTTTTAATTATACTTTTAAGGCTTCAATCCATATGGTAAAATCCAGTAACTTGAAGTTTAAAAAAAAGCTATTTCATTTATAATAAAATATTTATAGCAAATATTATAGAAGAATTGCACCCAAGTCTGATTCATCATAATGCTGAAAGTAACAAAATGAAAAGTTTTGTTGCATGAGTAAAAGATATAAAATTAAATATATTACTATCTAATTATAATTACAGAAATTTAATTTTATGAAAATAGATTTGAGTAAGAAATATTGTATACTTAAACATAAATATTCATAAATTCATATGAACTTCTATATATGCTGCCTCCATTGTTTGTTTTCCAATAAGTCTTATATTTTACCATTTTATTAAATACATGAAAGATCATTATTTTTTGTTACCTTAAACATTCCTTATCGTTGCACTTAAAAATACATAGAAAGTTTTGATGAGAAAAGTTTTAGAAGTAAATCAATTAACATTGTAAACATCAAAATCAGAGAAGAAACAATACAGTTAAGCACCTTTTATATGTTCATTATAGTTTTGTAGATTTTTGTAGAATGTTTGTTTTGTTCTTACACTATCAGCTTTTATTTAAAAATGATTCATATAATCTGAATGCATGGTGGATGATGTTTCAGGAGTTTATGTTATTTCTATGATAAGAATTGCAAAAAGTATCACAAAATCTGCTTCTTGAATGTAGTTGATTTTATTGCTTATAAGTGGAACTGTGAAAACTTAGGTTAGTATTATCTGGTTATCTCTTTTGTAAATAATGAATTATTCAAATTTCTTCTTTTTTTTAATTATGTAGTTTATTAGTAATTTTTTTTAAATAATTGTTCAAATAAAAATGCTGTTAGCAAAATTACAATAAGAACATTTATAAATTAGATTTATTTATCAGAAATTTTTCATAGAAAAGGTGAGCAAAATCTTCTAGACAGAATCTTTTAGTTTTGCAATTGTATTTATATATTTCTATATTATTCCTAATGCAATTCAATTTTTCTGGAAAAGCTTGTTTATGTATTTCACAACGAATAACTTTTCTTGATATTTCACCCCAAGCCATAAGTCTGGATGTTGTATTTTCAAAAAGATTTTAGATCATTATTCCTTTATCATTTTAAAGAAAATGAATTACAAATTCAATGGAATTTGGCTTATTTGAAGTTGATTCAGAACTCTGTGGAAATTAATTTTTTTTTTTTTTTTTTTTGAAAAATTGGAATTATGAATAAGGATGAATAAGAGAACATAACATTTTTCTTACTAAACTCGGCTCTAAAGGTTTATTTTTAATATTTTTCCATTTTAATACATTTGACATAAAAATAAATGATTTTTTTTAAATACCTGGTATTTTGAATATAATAATTATGATGAGACTTCGAAATAAACAGAACTGCTTTCATGATATACATTAAAGTAAGATTAATCCAATGCATATATTGTTTATTATGTGATGACAAAATGCATTGTATAGTCTGTGCAAATTAAGGGATTTAAAAAATTTACTTACCTGTGCATGCTAAGTAACTTAGCTTATAAAAATAGCTTAGAAATAAAAGCAGCTTTTATATTTGACTACAAATTTACCTCATTAAATTCAGATTTTATATATTTATTTATTTCTATATTTTAATATTAAATTACTGAGAAATTCAAGAGGAGACCAGAGAAAACATTTGAATTACTGAACAAATTTAAATTCTAAAAGTTCAAGTCAGCCAATTGTCATTGTAGTTAGTAACTCAGATTATGAATATATTTTTCTTTTCAATTTATCTGATTAAACCATATATTTATAAAAGAAATATTGTTAAAATCAGTTGAAAAATCGTTTAGAAAACAGATTAATTTCTATCTAGAAAAGCATATTTGATTTGAAAGAATTTGTCTGTAATCAATCAAAATGTGAGTGAGCTATATATATTTTTTAATTTAAAAAAGTTTTAACTGATCTGGATGGTCATAAAAGAAGAAGATAGCTTATATAAATGTTAGCAAATTTATATGGATAAATGATTAAAATTTTGTTTACGATTATCAGGACACAAATCAACTCAGCTTTGAGACAACATTTATATTGCTGTCTCAAATTTTCATTCACTTTTGCACAGATGTACTTTCCTAGTTGATTTGAAACAATATCAAATTTTATTAACTTATGTGGACTTGTTTTTGAAAACCATGCTTATAAAATGTTCATCAAAACTGCAAACTAAAATTTTTTGAATAGTTCTAGGAACATTCTTAATCAAAAATGCTAGAAAAAAATTATTTTACTACATTTTATATGTTCGTTTTTGCAATATGTGATGTACCATATATATATATATATATATATTAATGCAAATTTTAACTTTTTTTAAAAGTACATGTTTTAAATTGCAAATTATTATTACACAGATATTTGATATTAGAAATCACTGGCAAAAATATGAACTTGGAGTGATAATGGATTAATAGTTAAAATAATTTAAAACTGGTGCTTGTTTCTCATTAATTCCTTCTTCTCAGCTGAATAATACAAAAAAGGTAATATTGATTCTTTAATGAAGATAAATATAAATATTAAACCGAAAAAAGAATACAAAAAATGAGTCTAAAACAATTAAATCATGGAGATTTTCAATCTACTGGTAATAATGATCAGTTAAATTTTTAAAATTAATACTAATTACTAATTCACTAATTTAACAAAACTTTTAAATCAAAACTCTCAATATTTTTAACTTTTATAAAAATTTAAAATGTTACTACAAATAAATGTGGTCTGTAAAAAGTATATACAATATGATACAATAGTATTTCTGACTTAAAAAATCTCAAAAACTTCTAGCTGTGCTTTTTGAAACATGTGCCATTCAATTTTTAAAAAATCACTTCTGCTCTTTTGAAAAAGATTTTAAAGTGAAAACAGAATCCTGTTTTTTGGCTATAGCATATTGACTAAAGGTCCTGTGAACGGGATAGAGAAAGTAATAAAGAAATTGACAGACCATGCTTACTTGCAAATTTTACGCCAATTTCAAACTGCATGACATTATTTTGAATGAGGAATTGAAAATATTACTAGTAAGTATTGTCAAACGAGGTATATGTTAAATTAAATAGATACGAAGTGACAAAATCTCCATATAAACTTATATTTGAGGGCAAATTAGGTTACTTCACATTTCAAAAGAGATTAGTGACTTAGAAAGATTTTATATTAAAAAAAAAACTTATTGAAGTAAAAAAAAAATTCCTTAATCCTGATCATCTATATTATTCTTATATTTAAAAAGCTGATAAGCTGGGGTGTCAGTAATGAATGTTTGAACAAAAGTACTATCTTGAGCATCTTATTTAAAAGAAGCTATGCTGTATATGAAAGTTTTGTATGTTAAACAGATGTGGCATTTTCATATTCAAATGACAAACACATTATTTAATAAAAATTCCTACTTGAAATGCACTATTGTAGTTTGAAATTATGAAAGCTAATAAAGTGATTTAACATTTCTGTTGATGTGTTTTGTCCAATTTTTTTTAAAAGATGCAAAACTGTAATTCAAAATTCTAGTTCAGTTTGTTTTAGTAAAATTGGAAGTTTTTTTTTTCCCCCTCTAATTTTCATAAGCAGTTTATATGTTTGAAAATCTGAGATAAGAGTTATAGAATGGATTTCAAAGCAATTCATATGAAGCAGATAAGGCATTATTAAAATGCAATGCTCATTACTATTAGTTGGGATTTATTTCAATAAATCCCTTCGATTTGTTGGTTCTCAGAATCATTAAAATATTATTGCTGAGATGAAATTTTAGGTCATTTGCCTATTACATGATTCATTCTGCTATTGTGAATATGAATTTGTTAAATTAAAAAAATTAAATGTAAATAGATTTTTAATTTTAAATCTGCTTGGATAGAACAAATTTGGGATAAAGATTTTGAAGTTTATCAACTACCATTGGAGCTTTTATTATCAAGATTATTTTGTTCTGTTCCTATCATTATATTAGGGAGCAATACATCTGAAATTTGAAGTTTGAAAAAATGACAAAATTTTGATTGGGAAATCTGTGAAATTTTATTAATTTGATCAGAAAATGAACTGGGGCTTGTAAATAGCCATAATAAATGTACTGATGACAGATAGAAGAAAATTGAATTGCATTAATCTGTGGCATTAATATATTGTTTGATTCTTTGTTGGGCATAGTCTCATTTATCATAGGGTTTTATATGCTTTTATATTGTTGAAAAATTTCTCTAAACTCTGATATTCTTTCTTAATTGGCTGAAATATTTTAATTGGGTGCCACCATCTAAAATTTAATTTATAGAATCGATATTTCTGTAGTTAATATTTATGCTGTACGAAATAGCAAAAATTGCTTTGTCTCTGAACATAGTAACACGGTGGAGTTGCTAATTACATTATCTATTATCTATTTACATAAAATTTTGAATGTATTGGCTATTATTTAGCTCTCTTTTTTTTTGAATTTTTCGTTTAGTTTTATAACTTATCTCTTGATTTTTTTCAGTCAGTGTTAGTTACACTTTCATTATTTTTAAAAAGTGATGGAGAATTTAGTAATACACAAAAGAAAATCCAGTTTTATCAAATTTTAGGGAAATTATCCTGTTGGGAGCTCCACACTTTCTGTATTGGCACTAAAGGAAATGGAAGAGTTTCATCGGTTAAATGTCAGAATATGCAGCTGGAGACAGAAGATTTTTGGTGTTATTATAAATAGGTTTTATGATCAGGTAAGGTGATCTAGAATCAAATAAATAACTTCCATTCACAGCAGAATTAGCAAAATTATAGCATCTAAATATTGTCGAAGTGAGTGTCAATTTATAAAACATTGGTGAAACTCTGATTTATTTTGTTCATCTATTTCTGGGTGAGTTGCTTTTTAATTTCTGTTTACATGGTCCTGCCTTTTTTTCTTTCTGATCCATGTGAAAGGTGCTTTACTGTAGCTAAAACCATTTTAAATTATCTTAATAACAGATACTAACAATCTTCTATGAAGAAATTTCCTTATTGATGAAAACAATACTATCTGTGAAATGGGACAACACAAATTAAGTAAGGTTGATAATTTTATAGTACTTGCTGCCCTACTTAAAATTTGTTTTGAACCATTGGATTGAATAAAAGTAAGTATCCGCTACTATGTAGATTACATAATTTTGTATAATACTTATATCCCTTTCTTATTACTTATTTTTGCTCTGATTATTCTATGTTCAAGTATTAAGTATGTTGCAAACTTATTATTATTTTTATGCAGGATGCTGCATGGGCGAATACCTGATATTGGATTGATTTTATAACGATGAATCATAAATTCACCATTTTTTCTGCAACAAAAACATGAAATCCCGTTTACGTTCTGGGACTCATTCAAAAGCAAGAGAATCTAAGAAGTTATCGGATGCACAACTTTTGGAAAAATTTGGCATAAAAA
Source organism: Argiope argentata (assembly GCA_026289955.1). NCBI lineage: Eukaryota > Metazoa > Arthropoda > Arachnida > Araneae > Araneidae > Argiope > Argiope argentata. The sequence goes on from JAOUZG010034654.1 coordinate 1,813,416, forward strand.
AGTGTTATGTTAAACTTTATCGTATGAAATCTGATGACTATGATTTATCAGATGCCAATTCATTGTTGATGAAAACAGATAAGACACCAAATGACGAAAGTAAACATCAAATATCTGAAGTAAGACACAGAGAATTGAGAAACAGAAAGCATTTCGATTCTGAAATTATAAAAAATGATACACAAAATTTGCATAATGAAACTCTAGAAAAATGTACTGATCATCGACATCTACCAGAAACATCTGAAAATACAATCGATTTACCTACAAAAGATAACGATAGAATAGTTTCTCATTTAGGTCATCATCTAGATTCTACTGATTATATTTTTAAAAATCGAGAAGAAATGAACTCAGCTGGGACTTATTTGGCTTGGAAAAGAAGTAATAAAAGTTCGTCTAATTTAGATTATAGAATTTCTGAAGCTACGCTTGCTGGCCTTGAAGAATCAGGGGGAATCAAATTACCAGAAGAGCAGGGATGTAAAGCGAACATAATTATGAATTCTTGTCAGTCAAGCAGGAAAACTCTGGACTTTCATAAATACGCAGAAATTAGGTTGGATGACCATAAACAAGAAACTAACGTCAGTTTAAGGCAAACAAGGAAGAAAGATAGAACTTCCACTGATTCAAAAAGACCAATGCATTATTTTGGTTCTGAATGTTTAGGTATGGCATTTTCGAGACCTGATCAAATAGAGGAAAGTAACCTCTTGGAAACTGATCTTACAAAAAACAATAGTGGTAGAAGTTCCTGCTATTCAAGCAGAGAAACACAAAATTTCGATTTTGAACATCCAGAAAATACCATTGGTTATCATGACCTAACAGTGAGAGGCGACCAAGCAGAAACACGAAAGAGAAAACAGCAGAGGAATAGGAATTTCTTAAATAGAGAAATTAAAAACTTGGATATTAAATGTCCTGAAACTGTTATTGCTACTCAAGAGAATAGAGGGGAAAGGAGTCGAATTCAGATAAGATGCTCTTCTAATTCTAGTAGAGAAGTGCAGAACCAGTATTGTGATGATTCGGAAATAGGGGTTTCTAGCCGTGAACAAGAAAAAGAATTGTCTGAGATTGATTTGTTCGGAAAAAATATTAAAGGTTGTACCATTACAAGCAGAGAAAAACAGAACATAGATTTTCTACGTTCAAAAGAAATACATACTGGTCCTGTCGAAACAGCCAACAAAACAAATTCAAGAAAAATCGGATGGATAAAAAGCAATAGAAATTTCTCTAATTCAAATAGAATTTCTCAGAATTTAGATTCTGGATCTTCGGAAAGCACTCCTGTTGACTCCGAGAAAATGGAGGAATGTAACTTATCAGAGACTGATTTGTCGAGAAAAAACAGAACTAACAGCTCTTTTAATTCAAACAGTAGAACTCAGAATTTCAGTTCTGAAAGTTTAAAAATAGCCAGACATGAACAGGAAGAGCCAACAGTAATAGATCTGTCGATTAAAAAACGGACTAGAAGTTCATCTGCATGCATTAATTCCAAAGATTTTAATTCTGGTTATTCAGCAACAATGCTTTTTGGACATGAGAATAAAGAGGACTGTAATTTAAAAGAGATTGACTTATCAATTAAAAATAGAACTAGGAGCTCATCTACTTCAGACATCAGAGCTCAAGATTTCAATTCTGAATATTCAAAAAAATTGCTTCCTAGGAAAACAGAGGAAAGTAATTTAAAAGAGATTGATTTGTCAATTAAAAATAGAATTAGAAACTCATCATCTTCAATTGGATTTCAAGAAGATTCAGGAACACTTCTTTCTGGAAATGAGAGAGCTGTGGAAAGCAATTTGAAAGAGATTGATTTATCAAAGAAAAATAGAGCTAGAAGTTCTTCAAATTCATGCATTGGAACTCAGAATTTAGAATATTTGTATTCTCAAGAAACTCTTTATGAACACAAACCATCAAAAGGAATTAACCAAATAGCAGTAGGAGAAAAAAAGAATAGTAATACTTCTGACTCAATTAGAATTAATCCGAATTTCAATTTTGAATCTTCGGAAACTGCTCCTACTAACCATGAGCAAACAGAAGAAACTAATCAAATACAGACTAGAAGTAGGAAGAGCAATAGGATCCCTTCCGATTCAAATAGAGAGGCTCATAATTTTTATGAAACTGTGATAGTTAACCCTGAAAAAGGATTGGGAAGCAGCCTAATGGAGATTGGCTTAGCAAAAAATAAGGATAAAAATCCCATTTTTTCAAATTCTGAACCTGAAAATTCAGGAATTGTATCTTTAAAAAGAGATCAAATGGAGAAAATTTATCAAACACCAACAGCAGTATGTTGGAGGAATAGACCTAGAAGCTCTTCGAATTCAAGTGAAGGAACTGAGAGTTTTAATTCGGAATTTTCAGAAGATTTACCTATTAAAAGTAAGCAACCAGAATCGAATCAGACAAAAAATGTTTTATTGGAAAATAAGAGATCTTTAGATTCCGACATAGAAACTCAGAATTTTAGTTCTGACTATTCATGTCAGCAAAGTAGCCGTACAAAAGAAGAATCAATTGTTGTATCAGACCATGTTAGTTTTCCTAAGATTAAGAAAACTAGATATTCCTCCTTTTCAAGTAATAATTTTTTAGAAATTCGTAGTTCACAACTTGGAAAAAAGAGTGAAGAGCATTGTGAACAAATTCGAAAAGAGGAAAAGGAGTGTATTAACAGTGCTCATGACCCAAATGTTGAGGAGGAAAATTCTGTTTTACCTATGTCTAGAACAACTAGAAATTTTTCCAGTTTCAGTAGAATTAGAAATATCAATTCGGTACTTTCAGAAAACCATACTTCTTGCATGCAATCACAGAACATTGATCTAATGCCTAAATCTAACTTGCTTCCCAAAAAGAGATCTCAAAGTTTCTTGAATTCAAATAATGCAATGAAGGTTTTGCACTCTGAACATGGACAAAAACATTTTGTACAGGAGCAAACACAGGGTGTTTATTTAGACTGTAATTTACCTGCCAAAAAAAGAGTAAGGAATTCTTTTAGTTTAAGTAGTACTCTCCAAAATTCAGATTCGGAATCTTCAAAGAAATATAATGAGCACTTGAAAACTCAAGAATTCAGCCTTAACTCTAATTTGTCTTTGGAAACAGAATCTAGAAGTCCTGCTGTTCTGAATAATGAAGCTCAGAACTCTGATTTTTCTAAAATGCAAAAGAAATGTGTTCAGGCAAATGAAAGCAATCAGCCTGAAGAATATCTCTGTTTGAATAAAAATCAAACTGCATCTAATTTAGATTGTAGAACTAAAGAATTTTTATATAAGTTTTTGAGACAAAATCCAGACGATTTAAAAGAACAAGAGGTACCAGAAATTTTAACGGCACCTGATCCACAACAAGAGGCAGCAGAAAATACAATTGCTTCTGATTTGTCTGTATCAGAAAAAACAAAAGATCACGTTAGTTCTAGTAAACAAGTTAATGCTTCACATTTTGGAAACAGTTGTGTAAAAGATTATCATGCTAATGATGAAACACAAACTCTTGCTCCAGCATGTTTCAATTTAAATGATAAATGTGAGGGTTCCATTTCTGAAACTGTAGGGAAAAAAAATTCTGAAGCTGAGTTGGAAAAGGGCATTAATCGCACAGATCAACAAGGTGCATCTTTTCAACAAGCAATCTCTTCAGCTGAAACTTCTTCCTGTTTAAATAATAAACATATTTTGTCATATACTGAAATTTTAAAGACCAGTGAGATTGAAAAAAATGAGAAAGTACCGAGTGACCTTATGGAACAGCAAGGAAGTTATCCTTCTGAAAATAAGGTACAAGAACTAGACGTAGAGGGTGAAAATTCAGAATCTGAATTCGCTGAAGGGGATGCTGCTGAAAAGAATTTGGAGAACCAAGACAAGTTTGTAGAAGAGCTAGAAAATCTTATGGATTGTGAAAAGTTTCTTCAAGATAGAGCATGTACGAGTTCAAATAGTAGAGACTTGGACCCAAATGTGAAACATTTGAAACTTGATGATGGTACAGATTGTGATTCTAAAAATACAAAAATTTATAAAGAAGAATCTTTAGATGCCATTCTAAAGAAGGAATATGGAATTAAAGATTGTAGAGTTCTTTTAAAGCGGCCTAAACCATTCTCAGTTTACTATGGTATATCATTTTTGAAAGAAATTGCACGAAAGGGTTACTTGTCATCTCCAGAGTTTAACGCTGTAAACTTGGAAATGTTGTATAGAAGGGAAAGTTTCAGTCGATTCTCATCTCTAAATCAAGAAACATTTGAACATGAAGTAATGAAATATATTGAGCGTTTCTACTTACGTGATGAATTCCTTAAACGAAGGCGCGAATTAATTGAAAAGAATGAGGCTCAACTTTTAGCTATTAAAAAATCGATGAAAAGAAAGGTTTACTATGATGAAAGTTATGTATTCATTAAAGATGAACGGGTTCAAGAAGTGCGTGATGCTTTGAAAAATAATAGATACCCCTTAGTTTTGTTAGAAAAGAATCAAGAAGCTGAATATTTAGCTAGAGAACTTGTTGAATCAAGGGCAATGAACATTGAACAGGATTCAACCGATGAAGAAACTTCTGATCAAGAACAATCTGATGTATCAACATATCAACAACCTGAAAATTATGGAGAATGTGATCAGTATCTTGAAGTGGATGAAAGTGAGGAGGAATCAGATCAGTCTGACAGTGAGGAATCTAAAATATTTTATGATTCCAGTGATGATGAGAGTGCTTTTTCCAATGAAACACAAAATTCTGTAACATCTTTTCTGCTTGGAAAGTCCTCAAATTCATTACAGATAGATGAAAATCTTCGGGATTCAAACCTCGATGACAAAAGAGGTCAAATTGGAAAGCAACGACTCATCTGTAACAGCCAGCAACCTTTTCAACAAAGTGATGATGATGATTCATCTTCTATAAATTCAAAATCAAGTGAGAATCAGCTAAGGCTGCAAAATGATGACGATTCATCAACTTCTATAAATTCAAAATCAAGTGAAAATCAGCAAAGCCTGCAAAATGATGATGATTCATCAACTTCTATAAATTCAATATCAAGTGAGAATCAGCAAAGGCTGCAAAATGATGATGATTCATCAACTTCTATTAATTCAAAATCAAGTGAGGATCAGCAAAGGCTGCAAAACCAGTACCATCTGACGTTGCATTCTGCCAAGTTTAAAAAGGCTATAGAAGACAGTCATTGGCCTCGAGTCCTTCTGCATCCCTTGGGAGGAACTACTGAAAAGGAGTGCATAAAGTGTCTACCAACTGCAGTCAGTGAAAGACGTGTACCATTCCGGCACACTGATGACAGTGAACGAACAGACACAAACAGTGTGCTGGAGAATGTTGAGTATGATGAGAGTCGTGAATGCAGTTCACCGTCCCTAGGCAGTGAGACATCTCTGAGTACTAATAACGATAGTGAAAATAAAAGTTCTGTTGCAGCAAATGAAGAGTTTTTTGTAATTGATGATGATGACTCTGATGAAGAGGATGGCTCTGAAAGGTCTAGTTCTTATTCAGATTCAGAGTATTGTTCTGAAGCAGATCAACGGCAATCTGGTACAGAAAGTCAAGAGAGCCATCAAAATAGGGATTTATTTCCATTATGACAACAAACCGAAAGTTTATTTGTTTTTAATCTCACAATCATCATATTGTTAATTTTCGGATTAAATGCTCATCGTTTTCGAAACGCATCATATTCTTCTGATATCATTAATCCATCTAATAATCTTGCTAATTTTAAGTAAAAAAATGACTTTGTTGTGAAATTTCAAATTTATTATTCAAAATTGTAATTGCGATTTACTTTTTCAATGTGAATTTATATGATATGCATGTTTTTAAATTTTTACAATTAAAATTTTTCACAATTTTGAATATTTAAATTATTTTTCTTGAATATTTAAAATGTTTAATTAAGCAGTGTTAAAATCACCATCACTAGTCCATATGTATTTTTCCATATTTTTCATAACTGTGCAAGGCTATTAGATGGAAACTTGAATGTACATCTATAAATAATCATTACTTTTTATAGGGTATCTAGTGTTAAAAAAATTAAAAATTATATTATTTCTTTATAGGCTTAGATTTTTATAAGGAAATGCATTTAAAATTCTTTTGTGGATTTTTTCTTTAATAAACCTTATTATAGTTTTTATATTCAGTTTTAGAAAGTGGTTCTAATTTGATAAAATGGGAAATTGAAAATCTGATTATTTTATAAATTATATGTTTAAAATTCTTTATGTTAATTAAATCATGTATGCATCTAAGGAAATTCACATTAATGTCTTTTAAAAGAAATCCTTTTAAATCTAAATCAGAATTACTGAAAAAATAAATTATTTTTATATCATGATATGTATTCTTGTCAAGGAAATTGCCTCTTAGTTGTTTTACCAGCCTACCTTAGTTCTTAAATTTAAAAAATTATGAAAATGTTTTATTCATTTTACTTTATCCATGCAAAGGATTGCAGACTTTTTTGATTTTCATGGTATACAGAATAAGCAGGATTTAAACTGATTTGAAATATATATATTTTTTAAAAATTCTATCTGTTCCTTACGTGGCTTGAAATGCACTGTAAAATATAATAAAAATGCTTGTTTGATTTAGATTGTACATTAAAACTTCTTATGATTGCCAAATATTTTCACATTCTTTTTAATTTGTTATAAAGTGTTCACACACATTTTTTTATACACTGGTATCAAGCTGATGAAATTTTCTATGTTATTATGACATGTACATTATTTGCATATAATTTTCAAAAATGACTAATAATTGCTTGTACTTTTTGTGATTTTCCTCTCCCCAATTTATTTAATACATTTGATCATATGATTTGTGCACTTTCATCAACAAATTTATTCTATATATATATATATATTTATTAAAAAAACTATTGAAATTTAATTTTGAAGAACAATAAAAAAATCTATGGTTACTAAATATGAAAGTAGGATCATCATATCCTTATCTGTCAATATCTGTGAATAACATATTTTTCTATTATATTTGTCCAAGAACAAAATAGCTTGAAAAAATGCTTCAAGCACTAAATTTTTAGATTTCAGCTAATCCATTCCCATTGATTTCCTATATGTTTGTCCAAGTAGAAGTGAATGAGATAACGTCAAAACACAAATTTCTACTTCAGTAAAATTAGGCACACAGAATTACAGAAAAATCTTAAGTATAATTCAATATCAAAATTTTGAATCAAATCCATCAATGAGTTGACTGTCTTTTGATCTGTATGCTCACAGGCATGTAAACACATAAAAAAAGGCACAATTTATATAAATGAAATTTGTTAAATTAACTTGGCTCTGAAATTGCAGCTCTGTCATTAATTTGGAATTTGATTTTCCAGTCAAAAAAATTCTCAAGCACACTCAGGTTTGTCCCCCCCCCTTTCTAATACGGAGCTTTGAAAATGAAAAATCTGGGTGCTCATTGCAAAAATGGCCTTGCTTTTAAGGTCTTTAATTTTTATGGCATGAGAGGGCACAACATTCATTATGAAGGTATGCAATGAAGCAGTAGTGAGACATTCACAGCTGATTTCTCACGTATTTATGATAGAGAATTAAGTTATTTCTTCAAATGTATCCACATCTCTATCAGCAATTTATTAGTCACATCTTTGAATTGATGCTGAAGGATATAATACCTTTAATAATGTAATTAGACAATACATTTTTGCTGTTATATGTTGTGAAATAAGAAATAATAATTATAATAAATATGTCACCTCAAACATCTTATTCCTCAGATACAGTATGTTTGAAATTCCACTGATCTAGGGGGAAAATTTGCTTGAAAAAATGAATACCTGAAAGGAATTTCATATAAACATTGTTTTGAGGGCCTGAGAAATAATAGCAGAAATGCAATTGCTGGAGATGTAATAAATATTGCACAGAATTTGTTTCATGGCAACATTCCCAATGCTTTTTGATTGTAGTAGTAAATTCCAATGATCGCAACTTACATTCAAAATTTTTATGTACCTAATGTGAATGCTTAAAGGAAAAGAAGTATCCGTGCATTTATGAGATTAGATTGTATGCCACAAATGTAACCACATTTTTTTTTTCTCCTATTAGAGTGACAAAATGATGAATTTAAAGAAACTGCGCTTGATTTTTGTGTGAAGAGAGTCTTCAAAAAAAAAAAAAAACTAATTTAAATAATTATAATTTATACAAACAATCTGCAGTAGTATTTTCTTATTTTCATTCTAATCTGGATTTTATGAAGTTTTCCTATATATATATAATATGTGTGTGTTTAAAAATAATGTGTGTAAAAGTCATTACATTCAAAACTATGATTGTAAGATATTATCAAATTAAACTGTTGAGTCATCATGAATATAAAAATTAATTTATGAATTTCTATTCCTACAGTAAGTTTGCTTGAAATTTAAGAGTTGATCTATTATTTGAAATAATCTGATGGAAATTCTTATCAACTACAGTAGTCTTAAAATTTTCTGACTTAGTGATTTATACCTGCCAAATTGTTATCAGTAGTAATTATTTAATGTCATTTGTTTATCTCCTCAGTATGATTATTATTATAAGTGCAAATCAAACATTAACAATGTTATTGTAAAAAATATATATATTATGAATTACTATTTAATACTGAAGATTATTATGTTGCTTTATTTATTTGCTTTTGATTCTTTTCACTTCATAGTCTTTTTTTCCAAGTCATTGTGACAAATAATTTTTTATTACCCGATATTTATTCTAATTATCTTTACGATGTTTCAAATCAAAATCATCTCAAGTTTATAAATCATTCTTCTGGTTTTCAGTATTTAGATTCTTTGAATTTTACAGTGATTTATATCAAGAATAAAACTCCTGTTTTGTTACTCCCTTTTTACTTAATTAAATTGAGTCTTCTACATCTGTTTTGACTGGAAAGATAATTTTGGAAAGCGTCTTAAGTGTTGTATGCAGTTTTTTAAAAAAATAAATTCTTGATGATGAGATCAGAAAAATGTTAACCCAGAATATTTCTTTTCAAAGCAGCTGGAATGACTTCATTATTTTAAGTAATTCTTTGCTTTACTCTGTATATGAAAAATGTTGAAAAGATCATGAAAGTAATTGAGCCAAGCATTTGCAGCCTATCCCGTTTCCTTTATAACATTCCTCCTATTAAGCATAGTGTAGACTAATTTCCCTGTGAATTGTTTGAACCAGAGGCAATGATAAAGCTGCTATATTTTCATTTTTCAATTCTGATCACTTCTCTCCTGTTCCATAGTATGGCATTTGCCTGAGCAGAAAGAATTTGGAAAAACAACATCCAGCGACCAATTACAGTTCAGAAAAATCTTGAACTTTTCTCTCAGCCCTTCCCACTATGTCAGCAATGACTTCCAGTTATGTTGTTTTACTACATTGGCAACTACTTCTTGTCATTTTGCCGCAAGAGCTCATCTTCACCAAGAGTAATTGCCATACATGATTAAGAAATCTCTATGTGGTTTAGTGATTTTTACTAAATGATATAAGTGTCTAAAGGACTTGGTGAAATTTGGACACATATATTTGTCATCTATAAAAATACAATGGAGGCAGAAACTTTTACTCCACTATAGAGTTTTAACTGAAGATGAATAAGAGTTATATATCTTACTGATGATGGCATGTGAAATGGATGAAGACAGTTGGTGTGATTGAAATTTGTAGCTTCACCAAATCAGTTGAGATCTGTCTTTCCATCTGTAAAATGAAGTAGATGACTCATTTGGCAACTTATTACTTTCTCAGTAATTTGAAAATAATGATAGAAGAGATGAGTGAAAACGGCTTTTGGTGTGAAGGTGGAGTGTTGTAATGTGTTTCGATTGCAACAAGCGATATTTGTTTATTTTTACGGCCCCCGAATTCACTTGATTGTTTTCAGATTATGCCAAGACTTTCAAGCCAAATTTTCAATTACCAGGTTGTCAACGATTTACATTTTTTGGTGATTTACATTTTTACGGGGCCCGTAAAATACACATTTTATTGTGGAAAGCATAGCATTAGATTCATATGTTGCAAGTGGTAGAATTTTTTATTACCTCTAATCTGTGCTTTAAATGTCCTATGATTGCTGAGAATTCAATAATTGTGATTTATGTATTCTTGCATTGCATTTTATGGATCATTATATTGATATGTTTTTATTTTTAATACAAAAAATTAAATGTATAATTGTTAATACTTCTTGTTGTAATTGTAAACATTCTTTTTAATATTTATGAACACTTATTGATTTCAATGAGAAAAAAAAAATTCTGAAGTATATGTGTTCTAATAATCTTGATGTTCTATGGTAATCACAGTACAGAAAAAAATGTGTTTCATTAACTTGATACCCTATAGCGAATAATTGTATATATGTGCTTAAGTAAAAATGAAACTCAATGTGTTTGGTATTTTGTTTCTTTATTTATTTTTAATATCAATTTTTGAATTATTCTGTAAAATTAAACTCAAATCCAATCAGATTGCATATAAAAGCTCACTTTGAAGTTTCAAATTTAATGAAATATAAAATATATACTTGTAATTCTGTTTGAGTATACATGACATCTTTACAGAGGTGAGAATTCTTGATTCATGGTGAAAAAGAATTTAAAAAATGTTGTTTTTTTTAAAAAAAATTTATAATCAGAATGAAATATTTGGAATATAAGCGACTTCGGTTTTGTTTATGAATCAAATTTTGATCCTAATTATTATGTTTTAAATCCAAATATGTTTATAATCTAGCTTTAATAAAATTTTCAAACAGAATTTAACTTTTATTAAATTTTTCACTATTAAATGATTGCACATTTTCTTGACTTGCATTTTTATCTTTTTATTTAATTTTTTTTCTTTCAGTTTGTTCCCTTATACAATTGTAGAAGCTTTTAATTATGCTATTTGTATTTGACTATAACTTATTTATCAAATGTTGGACTTTTTCCTTTTCTTTAGCATATACAAATTTTTATAAATATAAATAATAGACATATTTTTAAAGCAATTATTAAAAAGTCTTAATTCCTACAATAATGAACATAATAAATATATTTAATATATGATACAGTAAATAAACAATAATACATAACAAAAAGCAGCTTTGCCAAAGTATCCATGTAACATCAAAGTTGAAAATAAGAAATCGCTGCAATTTCATAAGAATTGGAAATAAGAAATACTTAACAAAGCTGTTACAGAAGCTGATTTTCCATAAAATGACATATAATTTTTTAAAACATTTATTAATGAATTGCACTATGTCAAAACATGATATTTAACTTGAAGAGTTTTTTAATGACAGAAAATCATAATAGAAGATAGCCATAGAAACATCATACAGGAAAGTTTTTATAAAGTAAAAATCAAACCTGTTAATCCATCACTAGGCAAACTGATTTATCGTAACAAAACAAATGAAATCCACAAAGTTTGCTACTGATAAATTAAAAATTAAAGCAATGCAAATATTTTAAACATTTTGTAGCTGAAGTATTTAGCAAAACAAAATTATATATAATGATAACACAACAATACAAAATAATTTTTAATTTTGGTAAAAGTGACATTTAGTGTCCCCTTGCAGCGCCAAGGATGGCAAGTCTCCAATAAAGATGGTGAACAAAGTAAACACACACTTCTGTGGAATAGTTACGTTTACCACGCAGTGCAATATAATTATATAATGTATATAGAGAGAGATTCTCTCTCTCTCTCCAGGCCGGCTGCGCCGGTTTGTTGGCTGCATAGCAAAAGTTAGAGCATGCGATGCCTTCAGCATCTGAAGAAGGCACCAGGCAGAATATTTTTAACTTTAAAAAAAAAAAAAACATTCTACGGTTTGCTAGTAGCTTCGCTAGCACATCGAACGTTAGGACTGTGTGGATAAAAGAAATAGTACATAATCAAAAGAAGAGAAAGGAGCAATTAAATCATTCTCCATACAAAATTTCAGACTAGCATCCTTTCCTAACTTCATCAACTCTTAAAAATATATATATTCCACTCGACACAATTACCAACATAACAAATTATCAAGGAAAGCAACCATTAGACGGGGGAGGGGATTACCAGAACTGAGAATTTCATTGCATCTGATTTTTAGAGTAAGAATGGAGACGATTTCGTGAAGTACGAATTCAGATGATTTTTTTAAAGCACATACTAACAAAATTGCAAAAGAATGAAGATTTTAAGTTCGTGTTTACTTTAAAACTAAAATTGCAGTGTCTTAATAGTTTTTAAAAAAAAAAAAAAAAACTAAAATTATGATAAAGAACAAAACTAAAATCTATAATAGATATTTTTTATTATTTTCAATTTAACATATTACACAAAATAGTCGTAGGTCATCTTTGATTCAATCATTGTTAAAAGGAGTAACAAAACAGCATTAGGGTTGCTAGAAGAGCGTCCCGTTAGGTTGTCATATTGGCGACAAACTCGGGGGGGGGGGCACACTAATCCTCACTTTAACCTTAATTTTATTTATTGTAAGATTTGGATAAATAAATATGACTTCACGTTTTGTTTATATATAGCAATTGATGTTTTGTTATAGAGCAACTTTATAATAAATGCATTCCATGTAAGTTTTTAATGATGATATATAACTGAAATTTAAGACCAATTATCATACAATTCAAAAATATCTATTCTGCCTTAATTGGTCAAAGTTAAATCAATTTTGTATAAAACATAGCAGCAAAATTTTGTAGATCTAAGCAATACTTTGGAAATCGTATGGCAAGGGACTGATAGTAAAATTCTGAATTTATCTTCAAAGGAAAAAAAAAAAGACGGGGGGGGGGGAATCGACAACCAGTTTGGTCTGGAGAAAACTGATTTTACCGCTAAGCGGCGCTGAATCATAAGCTGATGATTAACTACGGCCGATTACATCAACAAAACCTTGTTTTTTTAAAAATTCTATTTGCTATATTGCCCCAGAGCGAAAATAAACAAGTAACAAAAAATAAATGCAGACGATAATTTATTTCGTACAAGTTCAGGAGGGCTAAATGCGAAGATAAGTTCACAAATATCCTTTTAATTTGTACTTGTATGCTAATTCTTTCTCATAACTCTTTTTGTGCAATTTTGTTATTTTAAAACAATGTGCGTCATATTTCTGAAATTGTTATTGATATTTAAAAAATATGCAAGAGATAGCTTTAATAAAATTTAAGTTGATTAAATTAGTATAGTCACTGCATTGGATTTTCTTTAACTCTTGAACATTTACTGAGCATTTGTATGCAGACATTGTCTAACATGTGTACTTATCATTCTCACCTATTTTGCTAGTTCTTAAACAAAATAATAATAAAAATTTAAAGGAAATCTGCTATGCATATTTCAATGTATCAGAACACAATTTCTTGAACGGCCAAGCACCTCGTGCGAGTTAAATTATATTTTTATTCATTTTAATCGCTTCATCGAATGAGTCACCTTAGTATTGCCAACGGTCCAAAATATTTTGTCTCTATATGAACAGAATTTTTTTCGAAAATGCTTATGTTTTCTCTTTTGGAAGGTATTTATTTCTATAATTTTGATACTTGACATATGATATCAATAATACTTTATGAAAGCTATTTGGAACTAAATAGTTATATTTTCAATCATTATATGAGAAAAGTACAGTACAAAAATATAGTATTGGAAAAGAAAATGTTTGACAAGAAGAAAAAGAGATTAAAAGGAAATCTGGTATGCATATTTCAATGTACCGTGTCAGATCATAATTTCTTGAACGGTCAAGTACCACGTGCTCGTGCAAGTTGAATTATATTTTTATTCGTTTTCACTGTTTCATTGAATGAGACACTTTAGTATTGCAAACGATAAAAAAAAATGTATCGCATTGATTGTTAAAAAAATATCGCATTTCCTGTTTATTTCATTTCATATAATCACGTGCTCAATATGACATTTTTCTAGGTTTTATTTACTGTAGTCATTCACTTATTTTTTTTAAATCAGAGCTTTTGTAAATGCAATGGCAACACGATATTAAAAGCTGTTTTTTTTTTAGATGATCGTGCTGATAATAAAATTGTTATTTTCCGCCCACGGATTTTTGTTGACAACAAAAACTTCAACCCAAAAACATCATCATGCTCTGACATGATAAAAAAAAGCAGTACACAGAGAAAAAAGGAGAAATGAAATAACAAATCTAATCCAAAAATAATGAGCAAATATACAATAACATTAAAATGTGCAAAATATAATATTATGCTTACTTGTCTCGTCTCAACCGCTCAGAATCAGATTTAACACGAACGATATGGGCCCGACGGTTTTGTCGATAGTTTTGAGAGCTGAGTCTGGAGGCCCTGCGATCGTTTATCAAACTCCTAAGTGAAATCTCTTATTCTTTTTCATGGTTTCTCCATGCTCTGGTTTTTCTTTAACATCCCGCTAATCTTTCATCCTTAACTAAAGATTACCGTGGAGAAGAATAACCTAATGAGTCTGATCCAACATTTTCAATATGTTTGCGATTTCAACACTATCTAAAAGATGCAAATATAACGTCTAAATATTTTATAAAAGGACTTCGGTATATAAAATATGTTGTAAATTCAGAACATTTTAACTGAATCTTTAATTGTAAATTTGACTAATCTATGAAAATATATTCATAATACAATGAAACAAACAAGGAAAGGCATACTAATAATTGAAATTATGCAATATATTTAGGATTATATCAAATGGATTCAACAGTTAGTATTAAATTTTCGATCTTATCACTTTTTAAATCTCTCCTTTCCCCTCTCTTTTAAAGCAAAACTGCGCTCTTGCAATTTTTTATTACACAAATTTAGAAAATGTCATATTTTGTATGGCGATTTTAGTAAAAATTATGTATTTTTGAAACGTATTAGATTAGGTGGCTATTTTGATGAAGAAAACCATATACAGCAAATTTATCTAATTATAAACGTATAAATTCATCGCATATCCATTCAAACACATATTTTTAAATGGAATAATTCCTTAATTTTTAAAATGCGTTATTGCATCTTTTTCGGTAGCAGGTAAATACTAAATTTTAATAATTTTAACGAGTCAAAAAATCAAAACAGAAAAAGCACTTAAAGATCTTTTGCGAAATCAGCAGAATGGCGGACGACAGTTACGGTTTGCCATTATTAGGGATTTAGCAACTCATTGGCGACACATTCAAATTTGGCGATAAAAAGCGAAGGCCTTATACATAAATACCCTCCCCCCCCAAAAAAAAAACACCGGAATTCAGTCAGTCGTTGAGTTGAATTTTGCTGCATACTTCTCCAATCTTTTGAAATTATTATTTTGGTACTTAAGTTGAACTGATAACGCGTGTTAGGTTGAATAAATTTTTAAAATGTATAATATATGTTAATTTAGGGAAAGAAAATTAATATACACTGTATTAATTTTGGGGAAAACAGGCGAATGCGGATTGCCCTAGGAGCGTAATCTTAACATTAGGTTTTGTAGCCGATTAACATAACCACAATGCAAAAGCAATTACCTGTGCACAGCAGATGTTATATGATTTATGAAGCTTTCACTACAGGGTGAAAACTAATATATATTCAGATTAAATTGCAATTATGCATAATTAAGCTAATTATAAATCGAATGATTATTAGAGTTATAGAAAATAAATTAATGACAATATCTCCAGATAATTAATATTTTACATTGAAAGGTATTTTAAAATTACAGATTTAAAAAAAAGTAAGTCTTTCGAAATTGTATAGTAAATCCATCTAAAAGGTAAATTTCTTTAAAGGTATTGAAAAATATAGAATTAAAAAAAACTCATTAAAACGACAAAAACCGACAGCTTCTAATAAGAAAAAAAATTATATCATGCTAATTAAAATCCAGCTTTTTAACAGAAGAAAAAACAATATTAGATTTTGAAATTTCATGAAATAATGTGATTGGTTTAATAATAAAGCATTTTTTAAATACCTTGCAAGAATTTAATGTATTTTAAAATTTAAACGAAACGAAAAATAAAGACTCAATTCATATCATTTAAAAATAATTAAAAAGCAATTCATTTGAAATAATAATTATTCGTACCATAAAAAAAGTTTCCACACCGCTCTTTTTCAAATAATTAGAAATCAAAACCATACAATTAAACAAATACAATATTTTGCATGAATTATTAATCTGAAAAAAAGTTTTGATTTTTCAACTATTCTTCGAATTTTGAACACTGTCTTATCAGTCTTATTTAAATACCAGCGCTATCGGCCGTATTCACCAACCTTCGTTAAACATCAGCTGATGATTAAGCGCTACTCAGCGGTCGAGTTTCTCCAGAGCAAACCAGTGCTTACGTTTAGAAATGGAGTAGTAGCCAATATTTAAACTAATAAAGAACCTAATACTATTGTTTTCCAGTATTTAAAAAAGTGATGGTTTTATTTATTACAAGAAAAGTATTAAAAAAGCATTTTCAAGAAAATAAATATTATATTTGGATTTTATCAAAGGTAAACTATTAAATATTCTTGTTTTGATGAGAACTCCAGAATTTTATCATCAGTATGTAGTCAATTTTAGTACGATTTACTTTAAAATAATATTGGTATATAAAAAGGTTTGAAAGTTTATTCAATTATACAAAATTTTGCTGTTAAATTTATTTAAAATTAATTTATCTATCACGAATGTAGAGTTTGATATTTTTGAAGTATGTAAGTAATTGGTCATATATACCAGATTTGTACATCATCATTAAAAATTGATATCATCATTAAAAATTGATATACTTGGAATGTTTGTGTTATAAAGCTGTTATTTAAAAACAAATCATCGATTTCTACATATAAACAAAACACGAAAACATATTTATTTATTCAAAACTTTTAAAAATATCCTTTTGTACTACTATACATTTGAGTTATAAAGTTTCTCAAATATTTATGTTGTTTTCAGTATAATTGTCAGTTTACCAATACCAAATCTTGTAGATTTCCATTATTTTGTCAGCATTAAATGAATTTGTCTGGTGATGGGTTTACAGGATTGCTTTTTGAATTATTAAATCTTTCCTGTATGATCTGTTTCCATGGCTACCTCTAATTATAATTTTTCTAACACTAATGAATAAGTGCTTTGAAATAAATGTTCTGTAATCAGCATAGTGCATTTCACCGATTAATGTTTCCAAAAATTATATATGTCATTTTATAGGAAACCAGTTTTTGTGTTAGCTTTATCATGCCTTTATTATTTCCAGTTCTTACATTGTGGACTTTAAAAAAAACAACTTTAGTGCTACATGGATATTATAACAAAGCTTTTTTCTGGGATGTATTGCTAAGTATATATATTAAATCATCATATGTTAAATGCATTGTATTCATTATGTTCATATTTGTGGGAATTAATTAGAATTTTTGGCTTTTTCTTCAAAGGAAAAAAAATATGCTTATTATTTATATTTATAAAAATTTAAATATGCAAAAGATAAAAAAAAGTCTACCCTTGAATAGATATCATATAATTAAAAGTTTCTATAGTGGGATGATGGGACCTAGTTGAAAGAAAGAAATTTAAAATTAATAAACCAAAACAACAAAAATACAACTCATTGTACAATCATTAATAATTGAAGAAGATAGCATATGAAAAGTTAATTAATGCAAGTCATATTAAATTGAAACTGTTGACCATCGAATGTGAATTTCATTCAGATTAATGTTTAAATCATGACAGAAGAACCAAAAGAATTATTCATTCAATCAAAATCAAACTTCTTTACAACATTATTACTAATTTAATCTTTGTAAATTAAATAGAATAATATTTAAATTAATTTTTGTATGAAAAATACATAGTTGTATTTATTCTTCTGGTTAAATTTGTAAAAATTTTCATAAATTAAAACTGTATAGCTGCTTATTTTTCTTTATCCCATTTTTATGCTCAACATACATAAGAATATCATATGATATACCAATGCTAGTATTTTATACAATAAATTAATAAATAAGCAGATAACATAAAATATACAAATAACTCATTGCAAATAAATATCCAAGTACTTGAATATTACTGTTGTTTTTAAAAGTTATTTTTTAAGTACTTTCATTTTCAATTTAAGCAGCTTATATTGATATTTTAAACACTTTATTACCAATGTTGCATTATTATATGTGAAGCATTGCATTCATAAAATATTTTAATATGCATTATAGTAGGAAAAATATATATTTTCCTACTATAATGCATATTAAAATAAAAAATGCATAAATTTTAATTAAATATTAAAATTTATGTGATAATTTTATTAATATGCTTAATTGTAAATTTTTCAATCATCATGGTCAAGTAAATTTACTTTTAATTGTTACATTACAAACATATCTGAATTTGGATTAAAAAAATTCAGGTAGAAATAATACTTAAATAAAATATGTCTAGCTATTGTATGGAATTGGGTCATGATCATTTGTTGTTAATCAAAACATAATAATTGGGATTTGAATTTAATTCATAATTTTAAATGTGCATAGGTATGTTTCAAAGATTGACAAAAATATTAAAAGGTAGTTTCTATTTATGAAATTTAACAAATACATGTTTTATTTGTTTTTGTAATTGGATAGTACTTTCTTAAAAGAAGTAATAAATTCCCATATTGTTTAGTTACAAAATACAAATGCATGAACAAAAGTTTTCACCAATAGAAAAAAATTCCATTTAACAGTAACTTAAATTACAAATCAGAAAATAAACATTTCAAACACATTCATAAAGTTACAAGATATGAAACAAAATTGTCTAATTTGTGCAAAGTCATATGAAATAAAAAGTTGTTATTTGAAAGAAATAAATGAAAATGATATTAGAAAACTGATAGGAGAAAAAAATGTAGAGATAGTTTTAATCAAAACAATTAAAAGTTGATTTAATTTACAAAATAGTTTTCTTTTCCTCCAATATTTTAAATGCAGGTTTATAATGCATTGTTAAGCATTCTAAGCTAAAGAAAATCCTAAATATTCTAAGAATTTGTTGGTAAAAACAATAAACCAGTTTACTTAATAGTTTGGAAGATGTAAAATTAATTAAGAATTTATGAAATAAGAAATCATGAAAAACTTAAAAAATCTCAGAATGGACAAATATGAAACATCACTGTTTTAATAATGTTATGAAACTCACACATGCACACACAGGTTGAGTGTTGAGAAAAAAGATACTGTGGCACACTGTTACCCGTGATGAGTGACTGTAGATTTGCTGGAGTGAATGAAGTCAGGGGATTGAGTGGAAACTTGGTTCACTTGCATTTTATATTTTAAAAATGGAAGTAACATATATATGAATGAACTCTTTACGTGGATACCAATCTTTTGACGAAGTTTAAACATAAAACATTTAGTTCTCAGAATAATGAAATACAACAGAAAAGAGAAAGTGTTACTTAAATATTTATGCAGTAATATATTTCTATCATATGTGTTGAAGACAAGAGAGGCAACAAGGTTTCCAAAGTAATAAATCTATCATATGCAGTGAATACAAGAGTGAACGAGGCTTCCAAAGGAAACTAATAATTACCAATTGTCTCTTGAACATGGCAACAAGATTTTTAGAATTTTGAATGTAATATGAATTTTATGCCACAAATTCCCAATGCTATTTACTAAAAAAAAATATGTGTTAGCTCTTCTTGTTGTACCTTTTTATTTCTTTGATGGATCCTTTCAGATCTAGCAGAGCTCCATCCATTTTCCTTACACAATTTTAATTTGATTGTTCCAATAAATGCATCCACATTTGAGAAATCTTCTTACATGTTATTTATTGACAAATTTTATGCTTGAAAAATATGCAGTCAACGGTGACAAATTGTAATGCACTGTCGATAGGGATATATTTAAAAATTAATATTTACAGGTATAACAAATACTATATTCACAGATAAATATTTCATGCCATTACTGTAAGTGCCAGTTAAAAACATATTTCATTAAAACAAATCCTTTTAAGGGCTCAGAAGAATTTATTTATTCATTTTTTATTTATTTATATTGTTCAATTTAATTAATTTTTTTTCATTTGTTTGTAGGCTAATTGTAAGTAAAATAATTATTATAAAAAATAAAATAAGTGTGTGTGATTGTAGTTGGATGTAATAGGGTCATACAAGACACATGGCTTTTATGAAAGGCTTTTTATATGCTAATATTCCTCTCAGTACCAATATAAATATATCTATATATATTCTTTCTTTCAGAATGGGAAGAAATTTACAAGAATAAACTTACAATTAATTTTATTGTTTTCACTTGCCTTGATAGTATCTTGTGTACTAATACTTTTAATTTAATTATTATATAACAGAAGTACTGTTCACTTTGAAGAAAAGTAACTGACCAAGAAACCATTTTATGAATCTCCAAATTGGATTGTTTTATTTTATGAAGAACAATTTTGATTAAGTTATTATCCAATATTAGACATTTATAAATTATTGAAGTTCTATTCCATTAATTCATTTATGTTGTAACTGAAACATTTTATAAGCACTAAAAAATTCCAAGAGAATAACTGAGTCAAATTTAATATAATTAAAATCTTATTCATCATTAAACTTTGATTAAATATTTCCATGCTACTACAAATTTAGTGTTACAGCCTGTGTTTCTACCTATATACTAGGATGAAATATAACCATATTTTTCTAGAATTAGGTATCAATGCTATTAAATCTCAAATGTTTGATAAAAAAATCGACTAAGCCATTGACAATCTTTTGATGACCAATAAAAGAAATTCAGAAATTGTTTAAACTATTTTAGTAAATTTTCAACAATGAGAAAAAAATGTCAATATCCGAAAAGTAAAAGTTGGATAATACTTAATTTTCTTTAATTAAACCTAAAATTAATTATTATGTTTTATTTTGAAACCATTAGAGAAATTTAGCTTACCCCCCTTTGGTGAACTTCTGTTGCCGCCTCTGACCACGACCTTCGTAATACAAGGCCTCAAAACTTGTTTGTGACATCACACGGTGTGGATGGTTGACTGCCGTGAGCAGAATCCCCTCTTCCTTGATGTTTATGTAGGTTTTAAATTCATTAATAATTACTTAAATTAATTACTTTTATCTCATAAAATAGCTCATTCTTCCCAATGGTAAGACCTTTTTCTTGCATAAAATTCAACAGGATTTATTTTCCCCCAGCGTCAAAAAAGCAACAGAATGGTAGAAAATCTTAAGATCCTCTATAGCTTATTGGCCATTTAATAACATTCACATTTTCTAAGATTTGAATCAAAATGCATATTAGATAGATGCATTCTGGTATTATTATTTATTTTCTTCTTGTTTTAATGGATATTTTTTTTTATTTTATTAAAAAACATTTTATATTTTTGTTAAAAAAAAATTTAAAGCTTAAAATTAATCATTAAAACTTTAGATTTTTTTTTAGTTTATGGTAGGTAATACATGCATTTCATATAAGGTAAAATGATTGTTTACTTCTCAAATTACTTAAATGATTCCAAATATAATTTTAATATAAAATTTAAATTTTACACCAAATAATTCAAAAATAAATTATTTTAACAGATTTGTTTTTTCACATTAAAAACTGCTTTCATTTTATACATTAGCAATTCATAACAATTTAATAAACCAGACTTTATTATATCTGAATTTACCAAAAAAGTAAAATAAAACACAAATGGAAAAAAATCACATACTAGAATCATAATATTTTATTTTCAGAAAGACAATAACTAAATACATTTGTTTTCAAAACTTTATTATAAATTTCATACAGACAAATGAAAGCAATTAAATAAATTTAAAATACAAAATTATTAATAAATTTAATTACAATATTTAAAAAATTATGATAAAAGTCGATTAACAATTTAAACCGTTATTACTTGTTATGCTTGAAAGTTAATATGGAACATGTTCATTAAATATACTTAAAACCAACTGAACATTTTGCCTTTCCATATTTGATGGAGCAAGTGCTTTAAAACTTAATTTAAAACCATATTTAACAAAGTTATTAGATTCTATTTTATACAAATCTCTTATAGTTAAAAATCGAGTTGTTTTAAAGTTGGCTATATCTTTTACTTCATGAACTAAATCAAAATTAGGATAGAAGAAACATTTGCACTCATTTGTTTTTATTTAACCAGTTGTTTCTCATACACTTGAACAAATGAACAGGGTCTACAACAAAGAAGAGTAGTCTTAATTTATTAACTGGGTGAGGATAGCAATAAGATAATTCTGGTGGATCAATAAAAAATCCAACAGCTTTCCTATTAACAATTATTGTCTATAATAATACCAATAACGGTAAATCCAATCCAACAATGACTTTTTAAATAAATTCATGCCAAATTTTTCCTGTTATAGAATGCACTGGCAGAACATGTACATCTTTATACTGGGATGCAATACTTTTGATCATTAAAACTTGGGCACTAGAAGCAGAAGTTTCAGAATCGTATGACATACCAGTTACACAACCGCCTTTATATTCAAAATATTCCTTTATGTGCTCTTTATCTAACAATAAAGTCACAATTTTGTCTTTCTCCTGCAAATATTTAATTTTCTGTTTTATGTACATCAAAAAATTTGAGTCTAGTTGTTCCAATTCTGGGCTTATGCTATATTTTGAACACAGATGATTCATAGTATTTGGATGAGGCAGTAACAAATACCCACTTTGTCTAATGAATTTGTATGCGCATGGTGCTATAGTATAAAGTAAAGATGAAAATATAATGTCAGATGAATACCTGCGTGCATATTTATTATTTCCTAGAAAAGAAACTTGCTCCATCAGAAAATTAATTACTTGTGAGTTAACGTCAGAATTTTCTGAGAGAGCCTTTAATAAGTCACAAATTAACTGGACTAGGTCTTTTACTTCAACATTCTTTTTTAAATCATACATAAAATTTTCTAAATGATCTAGAATTTCTATGATTGTACCCAATTTTCTTACAACAAGAGGAAAAGAAAAATTGCTTAGATTTCTAACCATATGATGTACAACATATGCTTGAGCTTCTAATTTTGAAGAAATCAATAAAGAATGACTTACCTTAGGAGCTTCAAAAGTGTCTAGATAAATAAAAAAATTTTTTTTTCTTTTTACACCACACTTCATATTTAATTTAAAATCTTTAAATTTTAAAATTAAGACAGAAAATTTTTCAATTTTTTCTATTTTATCCCTTTTTATTATATCCTGGAGACTGCTGTTTAAAGTCGTCTTTTAATAGCGCTTTGTGTGTTGCTTTATCCATTGGAGTTTTTCTTCTTGCTTTTGATTCAGAGGAAAAGTAAGTGGATAAATTAGGGAAAATTGTAGACACAGCACCAGGCACAAGCGTAGAAAAAAAAATTAATTCTTGAGATTAAAAAACATCTATTCTGTTTGTGATTTTAAGACTTAAAGTGAAAGTTAATATAAGTTTGACAGTATTAAATAAAATCATATTGAGTATTCTCTAATAAAACTAAATCAAAAAATATTCATTCACCCAAGACAAATAGTTCAACATTATGTTGGAATTTATAAAACAATTATTTCTCAAGTAATCCAATATTCCACATGAATTAATTATTCGATTTTATAAGATGTGAAAAAAAGGATTTTAAAACAGCAACTTATTATTCTTTTAAAAGCTTCAGATATTTTGTGCAAGTTGCATTCATTTATAATTAAAGATTATGTATAAGTAATGATTTTTAAAAATAACAATATATATTAACTGATTTATATAATATCTGATGACTTATAGAACAAATAAAAACTACATTTTTTAAGCCTACATATATAAAATTCACATTCTTCATACAGCTATTTCTAACTTTACATAATATTCTAGAACAAAATATAAATTTATTCTTCTACAGTATATAGTCATGGTATAGATATAAATAATTAAAAATTGTTTTATTATTAATTAAATTATTTTAAACTTATGAGTGCAATAATAACATTAAATTACTTAAGTACTTCGTAAGATTTCAGCAATCTATATTAATAAAAATGCAACTCGAAATGCGTTGCTAAGCGCAAAACTGGAGAACGGCTTGACCGATTCGGCTAATTTTTTAAAAATGTTTTCGTTAAGACACGAGGATGGTTCTTATGGCGAGAAAAAATGAAAAAACTGCGAGGAAAATAGTTAAAAAGACACTTTTCTTACTTTCCTGCCAAAAATCTGCATTTTCTTCCCCCGCACCGAGTAAGATAGAAGGAAGTAATAAATTGATTTGTTTAGAAAGAAATACGGGAAGTCAGTTGATTTTCATTTATAGAAAACAGGGAGTGTAAAAAAGAAAGAAAATAGTTGCTTTTATGCAGTTGATTATACTGATTAAAAACATTCTTCCAAACGGACGTGAATATCATTTTGTTCATTATTTGATAGTTTTATTTTTTACAGTTTCTATTGATTGTGTTCTGATATAAAGTTGTTTTTTTTTTGTTGTTGTTCTTAAAGATGAAATTTTTTTTTAATATATAAATACGGCCTGAAGAGCTCCTAATGTGTTTATGTTATTTTTGAAACGATTTATGTATAAACGATTCTTTTTAATTTCTTAGTTTTTTATGTGTATGGATATTTAATCTATGCCTGCTCAAAATAAAGAATAACGAAGGGGAAAAAGGGAAAGAAAAGTAGTAAAGAAAAAAAGGATAGCAAAAAAAAAAGTGTGTGTGTGTCATCATTATTTCGATGTTTCAATTGACTACAGTTCCTACCAATGCGTTGGTATTGGTAAGGCATTTGAATACAATAATGAAGCAAATGGATTGTGTAGCACAAATGGCAAAGTGAAATTAGTGCCATTGGTTCCGCCTCCAGAGCCATTGTACTCATTGGTTTCAGATACTGGAAAGGATTCCATGCACTTCCTTACAAACATACAAAAATATAATAACTGTTTCCAAATGACTTCCTTTGGAGCAGCAAATATACTTTTAAGGTAACAAGACTTATTTAAATTTTTATCATGTTAGAACATGATGTTGTTACGGTTATTCAAGGTTATTCAAACGGTTATTTCAAACGATTCAGTTTATTTTCGTAGTGTTTGATACATTTAAATATAATGATTGTTAAGTAATAGATCTTTCGATTCCTTCAGAAGTACTTTTCTCATCTGCATTTGTTATTATTCCTTATTAATTTCTAATCTACTTTTGTTACCCCAATTCATGTTTAAAATTCACGTCTCCTGCAAATGGTTTGCTAACATTTTACATTATGATTAGACTATCAGTTCTCAAATATACACTTCAAAATTTCCACGCGTACGAAGTCGCGGGTAAAAGCTAGTAATCATTAAAAATCTCTAATAAATTTACCATTTGTACTCCAGTGGTACTTGAATAAGTTCTCTTGTACTTTCATTAAATGCTTCTCTAACAGTCGAAAATTGATTTTCTTGAAAATGTTTAGCACAAACCTACAAATACAAAACAACAAAATTAGGCCTATATCATTCCATATTATAAATATATGCATAGTAGAAAAGACACAAAAACAAAAAAATTTACTTATTAGTAACAAAATAAAAGAAGACTACGAGAGGTAGCAATAAAGCAAAGAAAATCTTTATTTAACTCAAGCAAACAATATCAACGTAATTAGAAGTATAAGCAACTAAATGTAGAGCAAACAAAAATGACAGAAGATAAATGGAAATAGAAAATAATTTTAAATGTTTCGCTGTTCAAAACAATTAATTAACTAAAAATTGTACCCAAAAAAGTCAACTTACCTTACTATATTTAGCTGGAACGAAATTGTCCCCCTTTTTTGCTGAGATCCAAACTCTTCTAAGGTTACCAACATTTGGGAAGGAAAATGCAGAAACACTGGGGCTATTTTTTGTGTAATTACCTTTACAATTGGGAACGCAGCAAACACTAGGCATTTTTATTGAGATAAATTAAAATTAATATGGTAAAAAATCATAAACCTTTCAAACAAAGCCAATAATACAATAACCGCTCTTCGCAATGACAATGATTATCCGCGCCCTTTTACACTACTTGCCTTCAGAATTCTTGAAAGTTCATCCAAACTCGTAACGTCACGGGGTGAAAGCGTAAGCAGTTGTGATGCCTTGTATTACGAAGGTCGTGCTCTGACCAAGCGATGAAATTTCATTTGTAGTTAGTGAAGGTTCTACTCCATTGCTAATGCCTAAGCTTTCTTACATGTTTACGTTCGTTACATTAGAAATAGCAGAAAATACTGCCGTTAAGCTTCAACTTCAAACCCGTCGCTGAAGGGCGCTGCAACTGTTTATTAAACTTCCGAGTCATTACATCACCTTTAGAATAGAGAATCACACATTTGGATCTATTGAGTACCAGGGCCTGGGAATACCTGGTTTGAACTTAACAATATGGAATTGTAGATTGACGGTCGATAAATAAAGATGAGGCAGAATTTAATGAGAAGATAATTAGATTCACTACCTCTTAAAGACTTCAAAAGTAAATCTACTGTTTCTATTAAAGATGGATCAGAGAGATCTCGTACAATATGCGTAACAAGAAAGGCGTCGCACGTTTCATGAAGAGTCATGAAAACCGTCTCATCACTTCCATCTTTTTTTGGAAAGGATCAACAATAATACGCTAAGGAAATGTATTTATAAAATTTTATTTGTAAAAATAGTGGTACTTGAATAATGCTACAATTGTTCGATTTCCAGTGGTAAATATCTCTGCACACACTTAGTCAATATAAGAGTTAAATTTCTCATAAGAATATATATTTCCTGTGGTTGAACTAAGTATTCATATAAGGTGAACCAGTGACTATATTTTAATCAGTTTTTACAGCTCGTGTACATGAAAAATTATAATAAAAATTTACAAAAATAATTATAGAGCTCGCTATAAACAATGTAGAAAGGTCTTTCTTTTTATTTTCTTTAATGCGAAAAATTCTTGTAAAATTTGTTTTTAATTTATTATTTGAATTATATAAATATTTTCTCAGCATACAGAAAAGAAAGGAAGTTTAATATCTCTTTGATTTTAATGTCATCTTTTGTCAATAATATCTTTTGATTTAGAAGAAAAAAAATTCTTATCTCATTCTGTTTATTTTCACAGTTTACATTGAACAGCATGTGATAATTAATTTCCGAAATTGTGTTGTTGGATTCCATCGAATCTCATGCGGTTATATTTATTTACTCTCCTGTACTATGCTCGGCTTGTAAAATTCCGTCTGAGTTTCTACATTTTTCATTCATTTCGTATTTGAAAGCAATTCTTGAGCTTTTTCTTAAAAATTGAAGATAAGATGAAGATAAGAAGAAAAGACAATAAAGAAAAATAAAAAAAATAGTTATTGAGCTTTCTCTTAAAAATTGTGATTGGATTTTTAATTAATTAAAAATTTATCGAAAATTTATTCTATAATCGGTAGATAGTAGCTTTTTATTGATATCAATTTTAATTTTGTATACTAGTTTATTCTTTTTAAATTTGATAAATTCCAAAAGTAGGGTTACGCATAATTTGTAATATTCATAATACTATTTAAGTAATTTATGAAAATAAATTATTTTTAACGTTTTATAGAATCTTCCGCTTGATTACTTTGATGAATAATAAATTACCTTTTTTGAATATACATCTGAAGCCGTATTTTTATTTAATCTTCGGTTTGTCTGATAATCTATTAAAAGTGGTACTCAGGGCCCGACTTAGCCTAGTTGGGTCCTGGGGCAAAATCTTCTTTGCCACCCCCTGCTTCACTAATTTAGTAATGAAAAACATGCATTAAAAAGAAATTATAAAATAAAAATTCGATTTGAGGGCCCTTCACTTATGTGCGCCCGGGGCAACTGCCCCGTATGCCCCTGCCTTAGTCACGCCCTGACTTGGTGGTACTGCTTTTGTAAATAATATAAATTAGAAATTGTTACTCACAGAATGCAATTGTTATACAAACACGTCAGAAGAATGCACGTTGAACAAAGTTCATAACTTGAAGAATTTTTTTTTCTGTGGGTGCATTGCAATCGTATTCATTGTTGAGTCTGCAAAATCTCTCTTAAATATTATGGAACAATAGCAATGGAGCAACTGATATACAGGCATTTCGCTGTATATCAGTAAAAAAAATTATCGTCAAATTTTAACGAACTGTCCGAATGTGGCGGAAATAGAGCAATTGCATAATGGTAGCTAAAGCACTACCGATAAATTCCAAATTTCGCAGGGCACCAAATGACTGTACATCTAAGCTTAGCTAGTGCAATAAATGCTATAAAAATTATTACGAATTAATGTATATCCATGAAATGAAAAGAATTCCAAAATATGGAATGAGAATTCCCTTTCTTTTATTATTTCACTATTTTTCTAGCAAACTTATTAGAATTTTATCATTATGAATAAGATGAGAATGATGTTACGTTTCAAATAAAATTCAAAATATCCCCAACTAGCTCGGCAAATCAATGTAGCTCTCTACTGCTGTTATGATTATCTTAATAGTCATTGCCAGCAAACCATTGAAACTCAACGATCTATCAATAAATGTAGTTTTTCTTATTACCAGTCTTCTTGAAGACAAAACTCTGTAGTCTGCCATATTTCAAAACCAAATATATTGAAGAAATTGAGAAAAATTTGACTGAATGTCTGCCGTCGGAGGCATGTAAGGTGCTGGAACAAGAAAAGATGCAGGTATCATTATCCTATAATAAAATCATTCAGGCAAATAATAAATTGAAATATGAGGATGAAGTCATTTATCCATATGCTAATGTGCTTGGCAAGTCATAGCAATTACATTTTTTAAGTTCTTTATAAAAGTAACATTATCTTGTATTTTGTATAATCAAATAGATGGCGCTAGTGCTGCCCTGGCGTTTAACAGAACGGATATCTAGAATCACATGATATTAGATTAAGGTGCACCATATTAGACAACCAGACAAAACTGAATTTTATTATAGATTAATTGTCTTTTCTTCAGAAAATACTTTATTAATAAAGAAACAAGAATTTAATATGTCATGTGATACTCATCAGTTAAAACCTTACTTTAATATATTTGATGTAGTGCCACCTATCTGCAATTACATTTCTACAAAAAATTGCATATTTCGCCTTTTTAAAATATTTAAAAAATGTTTATTGCCTTTAAAAATACTTTAATGAAATTTATAGAAATTATTAATCTCTAATATAAAATAATATTATTTAAAAATTTCTCTTAAACTTCTATTCAAAACTGATGCCGAATTTGATATAAACTTGTTTCCTTGTATCCTAATATTGTTTTTTTAAAAATAATTTTAAATAAAAGTTTCACATAAAACGAAAGAAATTTATTTTTCCAAAACACCGGCGGTTTAACAGCGATTCTGCTCAACTCAGAGTCCATATTTGAGTCATTATGAACCATAATGAAAAGATGACACAATAACGGTATTAAAAAGAATTTAACGTACCTCGTTATTTACCGCGATAAAAATAGCTTTTCAACGTTCGGAATTGAAGTCCAAGGTCACCAATGTAGAGATATTTTTGATGTTATGCACACATAATAGAGAATTAAGTCAGTTAAATCATTTGGAATAACATCGACTCTACGAAACAACTTTATTAACAAAAACAAAGTAAACATTAATTTTTAAAAGCAATTTTCGGTTGCCAACTCGGAAAAACAAATAAGTAAACATATTTAGATACATCATAAAGAGTGCGGAAATACAGTGAGTCAGCGAGGATAATCTTTTTTTTTTAAATCACAATAATAAATCTTGCATTTCCGCTGATGCACGTGATACAAAAAATAATACTTCAGAGATCAGAATTTAGGCACCACAGCCGAATATAATCTGGTTACATGGTTATTATAGAGAAGTGACTAAGCTCGAGCTATATTAAGAAAGGGTTCTGCTTATCCAATATACCGATGAAATTATTGCCCACAATTACCTTAATTCAACACATGAATTGTCCATTATTTCTGTGAAATCTATAAAAAGTTTAATACGAATCTATCGCGATGGAAATGTGCTTCATCTGAAAACCATATTGAGATGACATCATTATTACCACAATCGATCATGCTTCATTCTTTCGAATGAATGGCTGTACATGACGGTACGGTATGAAGTGGTTTGCTGTGTTTGAAATTTGTGCAGAAAAAAAGCTTAGCACTCGTGAATTATCTTAAAGGTTGCTTTTTTTCTTACTTGATATTTGGCTGTAGTTTTTTTAGACTGATTTCCTAGGAAGGAGTGAAATTGTTTCCTCAACCGCCCGTACATTTGCTTCTGTAAAAGCAGAACGGTGTTGTTCAACAGTTCCGACTTTCTCATCCTGCTCGTATACACTACTGTCTGTCCACGACAAGATCTCTGGCCGACAATCGTCTATGTTTACGGCGGGCGTTATAGAAACAGGTTACTGTAGGAAGAGTCCATTTCGCAGATGTATAAATTCATTCAAGTTTCTTACGTTGGCGCGTTTAGCGCCTAATTGGCGGTATTTGATATACTGATTTTAATTTTCGAAAGCAAATTCGAAAAATAATTCACTGGGCTGAAAATCATTTGCGTACTTGGAATTTTGAAAGTATATATTACTCCTATCAGAATAATACAG
This sequence comes from Argiope argentata, assembly GCA_026289955.1. Classification (NCBI taxonomy): domain Eukaryota; kingdom Metazoa; phylum Arthropoda; class Arachnida; order Araneae; family Araneidae; genus Argiope; species Argiope argentata. The sequence continues at coordinate 1,844,194 of JAOUZG010034654.1, forward strand.
AAAGAGCAGAGTAAATGAAATAGAAAAACTGAATAATTATTTATATGTCTAACGACTGCACAAAAAGAAAAATATTAAGTAGAATCCCGCATGACAAAAAATTAATTTTCCTTTTATTTGTTTTAAATTTATGTAGCTACTTAAGATCAAATTCAACGCGAAGTAATCCTGTCTAATTCAACATTAAAAAAATAATAATCGTAATTATTTCATAATTTTTATAAAAGGTTGCTTTTATTCTGTTATAAAGTAAAATATCCATTGTTAAATATGTTTAAAACTCCTCCAATTTTTTAAATTAGATAGTAAATTTATTTTTGATGTATATACTATTTTCCGAAACTCAAAATTAACAATTACCTTTTTATCAATTTTAAGTTTTTAAAAAATCAAACTTATTTTTTAATTTATTTTCAATATGTACAAGCTTTCTACAGCACAATTAATCCCGCATTTATATGTAAAAGTGTTCTAAATTTGAAAATAATTCAAGTGTTCCCTCAAGCGCGTGTCAGATGTGTCGGAACTGACATCTGACACGCGCCTAACATACATAGCTTTACATTATTCTAATAAAATAGTTGTAAAAGCTCGTTTTTGTATCCCAGATGACCAATTATTCTTTTCCCTTGACTTGAAAAAATAAATTTAATTATTTGAAAGAAAACTTTTTCTCACGAATTGCCAATTCAAATAATAGAATGATAAATGAGCTTTTCTTTTCAATATATGTCAGCCGTCATGAGTTGTGTAGCAATAAAGGATCCATAAATTCCTGCATTCATCTTCTCTTTTCGGTGTTAAAAATTCTTCATTCCTATTGTCCTATACCTTTCTATTCAAAGCCCATCAATGTCGTTTAAAAGTACTTATCTGTCTCCTTTTTACTATCGTAATCAGTGCACCTGAGTCGAAGAAATATCGTTAAATATTTAAATTTTTCTTACTCACATTAATGTGCATAAATTTTTAGATTCTTGTAATCCTATCTAAGGAAAGCTATTAAAATAACAAGACGAAGAGAACACAAGCCTCTCCATTTAAAGTCTTTCCATTCTTAAATCGAAAAAGCATTTTAAAGGATCTCAAAATTCAAGAGATAAACATCATTAAATAATGAAATGCAGTTCATATTAACCAAAGAAAATATTAATAAAATTGAAAAGAAGTAAGCTAAGTAAATATAAAGATACGAGCAACTGCGGCTAAAGCGAGAGGACGAATGGGCAATAGTTTTTGCATCGCTTTATTTTTTCGCCAAGATAAAGAATAATCCCCCAGACTTCCGCCCGATTTCACCCATTCAAAATGAATCCTCCCTATCGACACCGGTTTCTAAAACGTCCGCCGTAAACATAGACGACTGCAGGTCAGAGATCTTTTTATGGACAGACAGTACCTGCTCGTTTGAATTTCTTATTATATTCGATTGTGGACCATGCAATCTGAATTGAAAGTTTCTCACTGCAAAAATACTCCTCCCTAATAGGTGGGATTCCAATACAAGAAAAATCCTTTCCTCCAACGCATTCGTTATCTTCCAAACTTTCATATAGAATTTGCTGTTAAGTTTTATATTGCTCATCCTGTCACAAAACATTCTTCTTCGAATTAAAACAATAACACTTCCAAGGCTGTGTGTTTTGATGATTTGCATGAGGGAAGAACGACTAAAGTGGCTTTCAATGCCACGTATAAACACTTTTTTTCAATGCCATGTCTAAACACTTTTTTCAACTTCAACCAAAAACTTTTGGAAGAGAAATTTATGCTCTGTCACATGAATTTGCAGCAAGAATTTCTTTATTTTTTATTTTTAAATATTAACCATTTTCCTGCTATGCCCATTAGAAAAAGGACAATTAATTTCCGAAAACCCTGTAGAAAATCCTTGATTTTCTGCAGCTTTGAACTTAAGTTTATTCTATAAAATAGTGAATTTTAATTCTAGATCCCACTACAAATGTCTCACTGGGAAGAGCAAAAGCCTTTTATAGTTCCTAAACTTTACATTAATATAAAAAAATGGGACGATAGTGCATGCCCATTTTACAAGAATGATCGTTCTTGTCTTTTTCAGAAACTTTATCCCTTATTTTAAGGATTAAATTATAATAGTGTAGATATGAATGAGCCTCCATTGTCTTCTGGCAAATGATGTATTGAAATCTTGTTCGCCATCGATTACGAGATACATAATTATTACATTTTATTCCCCTTTTACAGACTTTCTTTTTATTCCTTTCATCGAATTGCAGCTTTTATTGCTCACAGCAATACGGAATAAGTTCAACACAAAAAATAAATTACTGCAACAATACATAATAAACACAGAATATTTCCTTTTAAAAAAATCTCTATAATTTCCTTTACATAACACACTAACCATTGATTTTTTCGTAAAATTCAAACTCAGTATATGATCGATTCCTTTTCTTCCTTATTTTGAGCTCTGTCTATAATGATTTAAACAGTAAACGAAATTAAGAAGAAATTGTAAACAATGTAAACAGTGGTAAACACAGGATATTTTTCGTCGTCTATTTACTTTCTTAGAATACTTATTTTAAAAATCAATTCTTCCCATTTCAGTTTCGATAATATTAAAAAGAAGAATCAAGAAAGATTGCTTAATATACTGCTTAATATACTCAGTACTGTCATTATTTAATATTAAAAGTATAGGATTTTGATTATTTCTTAAAAGGGTGAATATTTTTAAGAGTATTAGAAACTTGGAATCACCTATAAAAGCTAAATTATTCTGTCTCAAAATAGCTACCAATAGAGTTTTTATTCTTAGTTCTATAATAAATTGCGAGGCTAATCATATTTTATTGATCTCTTGCGAGCTTTGTTTATCTGTTTTTTCAATGAAACATCAATGCGGACGAATGGATGTTATGGTAAATAATAATAATAATAATATGTTCTTTCTCATAAGGAATACTCCAACGATTCAATATCCAAGTAGTACGCAAATATTGCACAATATTGATCAATATTGCGGAACATTGTTTAATATCGCACAATATTATGCTAGAGGATTTGCTACCTGGGTAAGAATAAAATAAAAAAATCAATTCAAATTCATTTTCCTGACATTAAAATTCTTGGTTTTAAGTCAAGGTTATTTTATTATCATCTATATGCTCCATGAAATAAATCTATATACTCTGTGATACAGAATCACACTGATTCAACTTATATTTTCTTATGAAAGAATCTTTTTCACACTTACTAGCTTTGTTTTTTCTTGTTAAAATAATATTTTTTTATTGTTGTATAGTTTAGAGGAAATCTATTCACCATGCATTCCAACATTTTTAAAACAAGTATTTAACAATCATGCTAGAAAATTATATGATATTTCTTTTGTAACATATGTAAAACTTACAATAATTTGTCTTTTCTTACACTGTTATCAATTACAAAAATAATACAAATTAAATAATTTTATCTGGGAAATTTTCTTTCAAAGCTTTTAGCTTATATATATATCAGTACATAAAAAGCAAAATTGGGTCAGAACTGTAATATATTGTAAGAAATGACTTAATAACCTCTGCAGCACATGTAAAACTAGCAGAAAATGCCTTCCCGAGATTTTTTAAAAAAATATTTCCTTATATAGGTAAATTAGAGACTTAGAACAAGGCATACTCAGATTTTTATTTTCAGAGTTCTAAACATGAGTATTTTGTGTTTTACAGAACAATAAAGAAAACTAAGAATGTACTTTGGAAGTTTTTTGGTCAGCTAATTGAAACCAAAAATTGACTCATAGCTATAATTTTAATTTGAAAGATTACTTACCAAGCTTTTAATTAGAAATGCAGCAGATGATAAATTGTTGATTTCACATTTTGATAATGCTAACGAAGGATCTCACAGGGTGCAATAAAGATGAGATAATAAAAGTAATTAAACTTAGGGAGATATAAGTTAAAAGGATTTATAATACATTTATATACTTGCAATACTCTAAAAATGCAATTTTTAGAAATGACTTCTGATTAAGAGGCAAAGAGAAATATTGAAAGTAGTCTTTTTTTATTTCTTTTGATTTATTAATTATTAGGAAGGAAGAAACAGAGTCTTACTTCAGTTTCTGCAACATTTATCTCAGTATAGGTTTGAGGAAGGTTTGAAACAGAAACCTCTTGGAGCCTGATTGCTTGAACTTTTCCAGATGTCATTCCTTCAGCATATGATCCCTCTATAATAATTTGAGGCTATTTCGAAATTAAAAACAGTTTATAAAATATAATTTAAACTGATCTACAAAACTCACCATTTATGTATTATTAATTACCTTAAAACTTAATATGTTAAATTACCTACTTTGAAACTATGTGAAATATATTTGTAGAAGATATTTATAGTACAATTTTTTCTGCCAGAACCTGGTTTATTTTTATTTATATCAATGCATTATCACATTTTAAAAAATCTTTACAGGATTGCTACTATTTAATAAAGTCTCTACTTTGAGCTTCCAATATTTTCTTTATTTTAAGGTTAGATATTTTAAAAAATGCATTTGTTTTCTCTCTCAGCTTTGTAGACTAAGCCAAAGGGATATTTTACATCAAGCAACCCAATATAATCTCAGTCTTGTATGATTCATTTCTTGTTAACAGCCTACTAATAGATAAAAGGTAGAAGTCATGAAATAAAATGAAGAAATGCCAAAGGTCTTTTATAATTTTTTTTCAGTCCATGAGGATTATAAAGAATTCATTCCATCACTTTTTCAAAATGCCTACAAAATCATTCATAATTAAAGAATTTCTACATATACTGTAATGACATTGAAAAAAAAATTGAGGATATCAATTTGATTTTTGGTGATTTAATATGAGTTTTGAATCAAATAGCCTGACAGTCAAATCTAATAATATTTGCCTTCCCCAAATCTAAATTTGGATAGTAATTTTTGAAACTCTCCATAAAAAAAGTTTACTGTAATAGAGTATACATTGCAATTTTTATAGCAAGAATCATATTATATTATTCTAACTTAACAATAAATATCTGAAAGGTTGGGTGTTTTATTCAAAATGCATTATTGGAATAAAAACGGTTATTAATTAGCCATTATTTGACCATTATTTTAAATGTGCGTTTTAGAAAAATATATGCTGCATATTCTTGAAAGCGTGCGAGTCATCACTCCATTGGCTGCGCTTATTCCGCCTGTAGTTGCGCATGCGCCTGGGAGAATTATAATCTGGCAGTGAATGCCGTAATAAGATTTGGAGAGGCGTTGAAGAAATGGTCGTGCAATTGTATCGAAAGTTGATGAGATATTTATCTCTGTTATGTATCATTTAAATATATTAAAGCCCACAACAGCCTTTTTATTCCTGGATCATCTGAGTGGTTTAGGTATTAAGGGACTAGGTATTAGGTACATAAAAATAATGCTGAAACCTTGTTAAAAAGTAAATTTACAGGATTTTATTGTAAGGCTAAAATAAATATATCTCTATCTGATGTAAATATATCTGTACTTATGTAATCACTTTTTTAATATGTATATAAAATGGATAATAAAGACAGAGATATAATATATTGACTATTATTAAGATTTTCTAAGCGCTATGTTCAAAGTCCTATAAATATGTCAAAGTCAGATATTACAATATTTTTGCATGCCTATAATGAAATAAAAACAGGAATTAATTGTGCCACTAATTCAGGGAAAAATGCATATTTCCAAACTTTCTTGAAAAACAGCTATTGAGTTTCCCAGAATATATTTTAGTGTTCTTATTAACAGTGTTTCAAAAACCAGAATATGTATAAAATTTTAACCAGTGCTTCAAAAACTTTTTTAGAATATATTTTTCTGATACATATTCCAAAATATACTTTCTAGACTATATATTCAAAAACTATAGTTTTCCAGAATATATTTTTATTACTAATAGTGCTTAAAAAACTTTAAAATTCTAATGATAACTAAACAGTTTATCTTGGTAATACATACAATGGAATATCACCAATTCAAGCTAAAGGATAATTCATACCTACTAATGGGTAAAGTTCCTTTATTTTATATGCAAACCTGAATATAAACAAATCTTACTGCTCAATGAATACCGAATATTTCAATCTTTCATCTCAATGTTTTGAAAATAATAAATAAACAATTCATGATTGATTTTTCTAATTAGAAACTGTGTACCCGGAGTAGATACAAAATAATATTTTGCATAAAATTTTGATTTCGATTGAGCTTAAATTAGAGCTTGTATATCCCTGTAGAATTTTCAATACTCTACTAATATGTCTGGATTTCTTTTTTAACATCAATAAGAATTTAGAGTGCTTGGGTATTAGCTACATGCTAAACATTTGGACAAAAGTAAGGTAAACAACATCTGAGGCTGGGATGGCTCTGGTTGGTAGAGCGTTGGACTCGTACTCCGTAGGTTGCGGGTTCAAAGCTCACCGGCCAAAAGATTCCCCGAGTGTGTGGAGGCTGACGCTCGTTAAATCTGTTTTTGGTCGCAAAGTCCTCCGTATCGAGAGTAATACCACTGGGCGTACTGGGTCAGAGGTGATCGTTCTCGTTGCCAAGTCTAAATTACGATCTGAGATGAATGAATGAATTAGCATGAATGAAGTCCGCCTCCTAAAAAGGGTTGTGACGTGTGAGTAGCTAAGTCGTACTTTTGGCCCTAGATAGCGCTACGTGTGAAAAAAAGAGACGCATTTCTTAGGCTTAAAATCTGCTGATCGTATCAGTGGGGGCTTGCCCACGGCAAGTGTTGTTAATCACAACAACGCAACACATCTCACAAAGGTTTAATGAAGTAAACAGCACCCAAGTCATAAATATCATGTTTTGATCTGTAACAAAACAAGAACTCAGGGTGATTGGAGAATAAAATAATCATTCCCCATTTGCAAACTTATTAAAGTTTTATCTACTTGCTAACTTTATATTATATTTATTACAAGTACTAAAGTTACTTGACCAACATTATCTTACTAAAGTAAGGGGTGTTAGTTATGACATTAAATGATTCTCCTTTTGTCTATACATTTCCTTAAATCATCCAAACTGACTCCATAGTTAAAAACGGCATAACATCTTTATTCGAAACAATTATAAAATCAAACAATCAAAACTGTTGCCACACAAATAAAACTAAATACAAAAGCTAAAACTAATTAAATGGCTAAACAGTAGCGGTAGCTGCACTTGACAAGGGGTGGGAAACTGATAATTGATTTTTTTCCTTATCCATAAGTACAAAAACAAATAAACATATCAGTTCTAATAACTCTATAACAATTCGCAATATAGTTAGTTTAGATGAAAATTTTTAACATGCTGCTTTTTTCCCAAAATTTAAGAAAGCAGTTGCAAAGTTTTTGTAAGAAATAATCCAAAATGTCTTTTGTAAAAGAAGGGGTTGCAAAAAACAAAGTTTAAGAAATGCTAAATTAGCAATAACATCAAGTTGAAAGGTATAAAAAGCTAACAATATATAAGATAAAAGCCTTTAAGAAAATTAAACACAAAACTGCTCTGATGCTTCAATTAACTTGCACTGATCTTGGACAGTCTTTTGCCCCAACTTCTGTCGCCAACCTCAGAAGTTCCTCAACCTCTTTGAATTATCTAAAATCTATAATACCACCATCCACTGGCATGTTTATATTTTCTTTCCTATAATGGAAATGCATATAAAGTATATAACTAGAGGAATTGTAATAAAATGCCTACAATATTTATTATTCACATATTTTATCTCTAAACAAAAATTTGTATATTTGTTGGCAACAGTGCAGTATTTTTTGATTATAATAACATTAGTTAGAAAAATACTGCAAATATGGTTTAAAATTTGGCATAAGACATTCAGTGACAGTTTGTAAATTAGAATAGGGATGCAGTAAATTTCAATTCTTCAATACACATGTTGCATATTTCTAAAGTATTTTTCAGCTTTTTTAAAAATTTGCTTGCATAGGATTGTAACTTAAAATAGTTAAATATTTTAAGAATTAAATCTGGTAAAAGTTTACACTCAAAGACAATAACTTCAAATAAAAAACAACCACCTTCAGGTATAGCAATTAAATTCACCACGATTTAATATGGATCACATATCAAATAGGATGGCAGCAATAGCTAAAATCAAAATTTGAGTAATATATTGCGTACTTTTGTAAAAAGAAATATTAAAAAGATTACTGCACTAAAATAAACGTATATAATTTTTAAAGTCCAAGTATAAAAGTTCTTAAAAGCCAAAAATAAATATCCGAGAATGGTGTAACTATATAACAGCTTACAAAATTTAAAATTATTTAGATCATTAACAGCTCTATGTTTCAAGTAAATTAAAAAAAAAAATTGAAAGCCTTTTCCTGAGAGGATTTTTTTAAAGATAAAAAAGAAGAAAAATTATGAAGAACTATGATTATAAAATAATAAATTTGTACTAATAAAAATAAAAATAAAATTAAATTAATAAATAATCTAATATTAATGAAAAAATTGGACAAGTAGATTTTATAGATTAAAGCACTAATTATATGAAATATAATATGCATTATTTTAGTATTTTTATAGTCCCATGATATATCTCCAATCCTGGGGGCAGGAGGCAATAAATTATATACCATCATATAAAATGAAATTTTAACGGACATGCTGGATAATAACAAAAATGCCTTTTTAAAAGTAAAACATAGAAAAAAAAATATCATGTAAATTAAATACATCTAGAATAAAAATTTAAAAACGAATTTGTATTCTTCAACTGAAAATAATGTAAATGAATATAATACTTTTATGTTTTTCGAAAAACTTTCAATATTCACTGAGAAGAAAGATACTGTCTATTTAAAAAATGCTACAAATTTGTATTAAAAAAAGGAAGCTTCATAAATAATAAAGCTACAAGAAGTGCTTGATATTTTAAAATTGTTGTAGAACTATTACATAAAAGAAAATAAATTAATCTTCAATATGATAAAATACCCAAAAAAAGAGACAAATGAATGAATTGTATATGAATTCTTTATAACATAAATATGGTTTAAAAAAACTAAAAAACGTGGGATATATGCATACATCAGAGAATAAATTAACTCATATTAAGCAAAATTATTATTTGTATACCAGCATACAAATAATAATTTTGTATTTCTGACTTTAATAAAATTTTAAATTTTAAAAGAATCTACGAATTTTTTAAAAATTTGATAAACAGTTAAAACATTTCAAAATATAAACTGAATAATAAAAAAAATATACAAAAATGAGCCACCATTCAAATGATTCTTGGTAAATTAGACGGGGGCGAAATTTGCGCCCTTTCGTTTTTTCACGGCTTCCATTGGCGGCCGCCAGGGTTGAATGACGTCACACACTCCCATGGAATATCATTGTACAGGTGCGGGGCATTTTTTCCACCCAATTATAGGCTCAATAAGTGCGTGCAAAGGGGTTTTATAGCGCGATTATATTGCAAAATATGCAATTGCATGTTAAATTACGGAGGTGGGAAGTACTGTGTGTGTGTGTGCGTGTGTTATTTATTTTATTATTTTTATTTTTTGGAATCTGCCATCATATTAAGATTTCAGATCTGAAGGGTGAAATATTTCCTAGCATTATTGTGGCATAAATTATAAATATTTCCTTTAAAAGTAACTCAAGAACAATTTCATAATTATAAATAAAGTTCTGCAAATATTTATCACATTGAAAAATATCCTTCTCTGTGATATTTGTTATTTCTGATTGGCAACACTATTATGGCATGGAATTTTCAAACAGTGTTGTTTTTTAAAAGATGCAAGAATTTGGTTCTGCTTGAGTCGGAAGGCGGGAATTTTTTTTTCGTGCATTCGAAAGTGTTTTTTGTGCTGATTTTTTGAA
>JAOUZG010034658.1:0-13984 GCA_026289955.1 Argiope argentata
TTTTTTTTTCGATATTAGGATAAGATCGATAGTGTGTCTTCAATTTGGCTAAATGGAGCTCACTTTATGCATTATCGTGGTTATTTTTGTTTCTAATTAATATGGGTTTGATAAAATCTTTTTTACCATTAGCCTTTCATTGACTTTGTAATCGATATAACTCGTTACAGACATTTTCATTTTTTATTAAATCACTCAAAACATCGGCTAATCAGTGTGAATTTGCTGTCTTATTTAAAAATAGAAATAAAATTATTTTCACCGAGTTTTAATACCAATTTTTCTAGAGAATTTCATCAAAAAAAATTTTTATTGATTTTTTATGTATGTGAGTAAATTTTATTTATGCTATCTAATATGGTATAAAACATTTGAAATGTTATGTATACAATTTATGGAAATAAGAATTTAAGAATTTTTAAATCACTCGTCACATATCATAAATTTTTTTAAAAAATTATTAATGGTAGGAAGTTGATGCATATTTTATTTCACTTTTAATCAAAGCCACAACATATAAAACTGAACTGAATTTATAAAAATATTTTTTATTACTATGCTTCATTAATTTAGTATTTTAAAATATTTAAAATTGCCTGCATATTGATTTGTGACCCCGTAATTATTATTTTGTTAAGTGATTCTAAAAAGGGCTTTTTATGAAATAAAATTAACTACTATACTAAGCGGAAAATTTCTAATCGTTTATTATTAGATTATATACTTTTATTTTCAACTCATTTTTAGACTCCCGAGATTGTTGTTTCTTCTGTTGGATATATAATCAGTACTTATTAAACGTTTATTTTTAATTTAATGTCAAAGTAATTTTTAAAGCTTTTACCTTGTTTATAAACAAATTTCACTAATAATTCTTTTATAGTATTTGATCATTCTGAAGAGGCGTTTTGAAATTTTAATTATTTTTTAATTAAAATTAAGGGAAATTTATCATTATTCATGAACATTTCAGGAGAGTATACGGCCATAAAAATTATTTGAAAGTTAAAATTTTTTTGCAATATAAATTTCTGTGCAATTTTTTTCTTTAATTGTAATGACTTTTTAAAAATCTATTTATAGTTTCTTTTACATAAATACTCGCAGTAAAATAACGTTTTTCAGTAGGCTCTGTCTTTTGTAATTATCAACGCTATTCGAATCAAATGACGTTGAACTGAACGGAGGTTTCTAGATGTTTAAGAATGAAGGTTTCAAAACAAAAGTCGGTTAAAATGAAGATTAGTGTCCCCCTCCTCCGAGGTTGTCGCCAATCTGGACACCGAACGCAATGCTCTCGTAGTAACCCTAATGCTGTTTTGTTTACTATTTTTAACACTGGTTGAGTTTAACATGAACTACGAACAGTTTATGAAAAATGTTAAATTAAAAATAATAAATATCAATTAAAGATTTTAATTTCGTTCTTTATTATAATAATTTTTTTACAACTAAGACACTGCAATTTTATTTTTTATGTGAATGAGAGCAGAAAATTTGTTTTCTTTTGAAATTTTTAATTGTCAATATGAACTTTAAAAGATCGTCTGTCCAATAGTATAAAATTCTTTGCAGTTCCGGAAATTCCATTTTTACTCTAACGGTTGCTTTCCTAGGTAATTTGTTACGTTGGAAATTGTTCCAGGTAGTGCAAAATTTTAAAAAAAATTGGTTAAAATGGTTATTAGTGTGCCCCCGAGTTTATCGCCAATATGGCAACCCAATACAAGGCTCTTGTAGTAACCCTAATGATGTTTTGTTTACTTCTTCCTACAATAGTTGAGTTGTACATGAGCTTCAACACTTTTCTGAAAACTTAAATCAAAAATAATATCAATTAAATATTTTATTTTTGATCTGCATTATAATTAAGATTTTTTTATATAGTTAATAAGGAGTTTCAATTATATTTTTAATGCGAATATAAAATATTTATTCCTTTACTCGTTTTAAATATCAGTATGCAATTTCACAAAATCGCCTGCTTTTTTTCTTTTCGAAGTCGCCTGGTTTCTTTCTTTAAAAACCGTCTGCAATAGAATTATTCGCATTTCTCGTCATTCTTTCACAGCTCTATCGTTCGCTAGTTATTATGTCGGCAATTATTCAAGAGTGGATTCCATTCACCTGGGATGGAAAAAAACATTTCGAACCTAAGAAATGGATGAAGGGTGATTGGATTAAATACTTCAAGTTTGTACATTGTGTCTTTAAAATTTCCTATTAAATCCATTCTTTTTGCATCTTTGTCTTTCTCAATTATTTATTATTTACTGTTCATGTTATCGCACATTCCTTATGTTCAATGTTTGTTAATGTCTGATATCAGTTCTTTGACTTATTTAAATGAGCTTGAAAAATAAATTTGAACTGTTTTAAATTTGGAAACTTTTAAACTGCACTGATGTTAATTGAAGCATTTTTATAAAATAAAATACAAAATACGTTTTGATTTGTTGGTCATTACATTTTTAAAACGGATATCTTAAATGATTTTGCTTATTTTAGCAGCATTTTTTAAAACAATTGTAATAATATAATCTTTAAAATTGATGCATTATTTAACTCTGAAAAAATAATTCAGTTGATCTGTAGAATAATTCAGATGTATTGATTTATTGCTAAATCATTTCATGCAGAAATGTTTTATATGCATAGGGTGACTTTGATTTATTCAATTTCCACCCCCCCCCCATTATAATGTTTTTGATGGGAGGCAGAAAAGAGGAAATATGAAATGACTGCAATTTTGAAAAAGTGGAAGAACGCTTTATTTGCTCTGGGCACCATTTTATGAGGGTATGACTCTGATTCTGAATTTTCAATGCTATGCATTGTATGTTAATAAATACAGTTTTAATTGAAGTTCTTGAAACTGTTTTTATCCCATCCATCTATTCATTTTATCATTTGTTGTGATCAGTTCCATTTAACCGCTTTGTCAACACAATCTGCAAGGAAGGTTATAAGTTTCATCTTCGGCTGACCAAGCTTGTGTTGCTTTCGTTTAATCAAAACATCGTTGCCACACCTCGGTGGAAATTATTTTCTTAACGAGGCTGGGCCCGATTTCTGTGTGCAGACAAAATAACTTTAAAGCTTCAGATGCAATTGTTATTGGAATAAGGAAGATTGAACAAAATGATTCAGCTGTAATATCCGTTTCATTTGCTCTTAATCTTATCTGCAGTACGACTTCAATTCATCTTTTAAAATATATATTCTCGTCCTCCAGTCCTTGAACAGATATTTCTACAAATATATTTAATTACATAACATAAACGAAGTTACTTAGCATAAAAATCAAATGACTCAAAAAAAATGTAAAATTTTTTCATTTCTTTTTTTATTTCTCGTACGCAAAGTGTAAAGAAATTTGTAATAAAAAAATTCTAATTCAAAAATTTGTAAAAAATACATCTTAGACATTGTCTGTTTATGAATGCGATAACTCAAAAGGACTTTTAACTAGACGGATGAAATTTGGTGTATGGTCGTTATACCAATTTGTAGATTTCTGTCAAAATTTGAGTAATATCTGTTCAGAGGAAATCTATTATTTCAAAGATAATTATTTCAGAGATTTCTAAATTATAATTTCGGATATAATTCAACTCAAAAATCACAAAAACAGAATAAATTTGGTACACAATTGATCACCTTTATTGTGGGTGCTTGCCAATTTTTGAAACAAATATCAATAAGAGGTTGACTGTCTGATTATCTCTACTTTTAAATGCATTAAAAGCGATAGTTCAAAAACGCCATGATTTTAAATATATTGAATTAGTTTTTAACCGCGACTTCGTACGCGTGGAAATTTTGATGTGTATATGTGAGAACTGGCAGTCTAAAATGTTATCAAAACCGTACGCATGCATAAATTTTTAGCATCAATTGGAGCAACGCAGAAACGTGAGTTTTAAGCACCAATTGGGGTAACGCAATGCAGATTAGAAAATTTTAATTTCAATTGATCTGTTTTATTTTTATTCAAAAGCACTTCTGAAGGAATCGAAAGATCTATTTTAAATTTATCATAAACTACGAAAATAATCAGAACCGTTCGAAATAATCGATCGAAAACATTGTTACGTCTAACCTCATTAGCGTGGGAGGGGGAGGACTACTTAATGTACTTAAAACTATAAGGGTACTTTTCCGTTTGCCGGGCGGGTTTCTACATTATTTGCTAATGGAACAGCAGGAATAGAATTTCCAATCATGAGGTTTCGATGAACGTTGTAGCAAATTAACGGAAACATAGAAAAAAAATCAAGAAATGCCGTAATATGGAATGCACTCAAAAATTTAATCGAAAATAATGGAAGTAGGCAAAAGGAGTAAGTACAACAGGGGGGGGGGATCAAGAGAAAGGAACAGGAAAGATCGAATTATATTAACGCAAGAACATCGTAAGAAAAAAAAATGAATACATCTGTTCTTAATAGCTTCACTACTACAGAATGATGCTTTTCTTAAGTAGAAATTGTAAAGAATAAATACACTTACTGGGTTCGACTACTTTTTCAGATGAGCATGAAACGATTTAAGAAATTTTCTATACAAAAACAGCCGAACTTTTCAGTGATGAAAACATCTTTCTGCCGGGAAATCCACGAAAAGAAATTACAAAGAATTCCATTTGAATGGTAAGATAATGTTTAAATGAAAAACGGTTAAATAAAAACAAACGATTCAAAAAGCTCGGGCAGATGTTTTCTGATTTTTTTTTCTGTTCTGATGAAATTCGTAAGCAGATAATTTTAAACAGAATAAAATAATTGCTCCCTTAAGAGAATAAATAATTTTTATTAAAATAATCCTTTTATTAGAGTAAATAATTTTCATTAGAATAAATAATCATCTGAAATAAAACAAAACAGCTACAGTTTTAGCGTCAATTGAGACAACACCATGAGTGAATTTTCCACATGAGTTGAGGTAATGTTATGAGGAATAAAATTGTTTTATTTACATTATTATGTTTTATTTTAATTCGAAAGTACCTCATAATTAATCCGAAAGATCTATTAATTAACAATGTTTGGTTTTAATTGCATCAACACTAAGAAAATTGAATCGTTTGAAATAATGGGTCGGAAATATGCTAAGCCTAACCCCATTCGAGTGTGAAAAAAACCCGAAGCAAATCGGCAATTTTTGGCGGGAAAGTTAGTTTTTAATTAATAAAAAATTAACCACTCAATTAACCGGATTAAATATTAGCCTATGTTCTTTTGTAAACTATAATCTATCTCTGTGCTAAATTCCATCTAATTTCGTTCAGCTGTTCTGGCGTGATTGACTCACATCATCCATCCATTTAATATTTATAATAGTAGTATAGATTTGGTACTGTGATTGCGAGTCTAGTGTTTTTGTGAAATTGCTTCAGTCGGTTGGAAAAAACATGTTCAAAATACTATTTTTCACACATAGAGGAGAATTATTGATAAAAAAAATTAACCGTTTCATGTTTGGGATAAAACAATGGGAATAACTGCTCCTAAACTTTTTACATATTTTCTGATGAAGGTGTTATATCCCTCCACATGACATAACCTCGGGCCAGGCCGTGGATTCCACGAACGTTCAGACTGTATGTAAATGTAAAGAATTCTTAATAATATAATATGTTCTAAATTAGGCATTTTAACGATCTATGCTGTAGTGCTTTTGGAACAAATTTGACATAGAGGAATTATGAAAAGTATACCCGTTCTTTAATGATGGTTCAAAATATATTTTACATTTTTGAAATATTAGGTGAGAACATGCTGTTTACTTTTGGAGCTTTTGAATGATTGAAGGCAACAATAATTGAAGCTCTAAATGGAGTAGTCAATGAATAAAGCATAAATGGCAGTATTCATCAATATCTTTTAATCGCAAATATATTTTTTTACCTTCTGTTACTAGTAATGCAATATCATTACGTATACTTTGAATCCAGTTGCGTTTTTAAAAGATTGACCTGCTTTTACCAGTATTACTTTTTCAAACCGACTATTTTTTCGGTATTATTATTTCTATTTGAATTTTGTAAACACATAAAATTATGTAATCTCTCTCGTCGTATAAATTATAATTTTGTATTATAGATCACCAATTGAAACATTCCTACTTTTCTTCGACTAAACGAAAGTTCTTCTATTTTTAACTTTTTAAGATTGAAGTTTGTAACTGAATTTTCACTTCGGTACTGACGTGTTAAGAATTCAGCAATTTCGTATTTTTATTAAAAATGTATCATTTTGAATTTTTTATATTGGATTTTCGGTTAATCAAGTTGAATTTTATATTGGATGAACTGCTAATATTCCATAATTTTTTAAATAAAATTATGGAAAACAATAGACTAAAGTTTTTATTAATAATTTTTATGGAGGCACATGATTATGAGTGTATTAAAAGGTAGAGAATATTTTCATTAAAAACTTGGCTCCCCAAACAAACAAAAAAGCATAAATGCTGATAATCGCTAAGAAATGTTTAATCTTTAATATCAATATTTATAAATATTATGAATATTGAGAAATTAGGTTCATTGTAATTTCTTTATTGTCTTTATTTTAGTTGCAAGCATTTGTAATTTTATTTTGATTTCCATATATTTCTTTAAAAATGTTTTATTATTTGCATTCAAGTAAAAACAATGAAAAATTTTTTAATTTGGACCACATTCTGTTGTAATCAAATTCTTTACTTTTCAGATTCATAGAAGTATAAGAGGAAGAATTTCTTCAACGCTGGTTTTGCATTTAAATAAGTGGGCATTGGGTGAGTATTATTCTAGTGTTTTTTAAATTAAAAATGCAATTGATGATTATATATGTATTTATTATAATGATTTAATTATTAACGAGATAGATTTTAAAAACTAAATAATGGCATATTTTCTCTAAACTGAATAAAATGCTATGGTTTTATCAAATATTTTAAAATTCTCCGAATGTTCATTATTGGGGCTTCGCGACTCGGTTTGAAACTCAATTCCACAAAAGAACTGTCGTGTAAATGAGCCTGGTCCCTATTCAAATAATCGGAATCGAAGGTCATACCGCTGAAGTCGCTTGGAAGTTTGTGGAAATGCTCATTCACAGATATCATTCTAATCATCTAATCACGGTTTGAATTTACCAGTTCTATCTCAAAATGTTCCTCAAATTCATTTAAAACGATATGAAAATATATATCTGTACAACCAAACTTATTTATAATGTGTATTGTGTTTATTAAATATGATCGTAGACTCCATGTAGTGACATAGATAAAATTTGGAATGTGATGTAATATATTGGACCGCAGTGTCCGATTAATTATTTAATAATTGATGCACAAAAACTGCACTTAAAACCTACTAATGTACCAAAAGGAGATTCTGGAATGTTTGTATCTGCCGTACAATTTTGCACATCTTATTAATGAGTAAATTTTGTATCTTATCGTTAATCCAATTTTGTCAGTTTTAATTTTTTTATGCATCCCTGTCGCATTTCTTAAAAGAAAAATACCATTAAAGTTAATTAGAAAAAACGAAACAAGCTGCGATGCTATACTTAATAATTTTTTTTCCTGTAAAATTTTTATTATAGTCGTTCTAAAACTCCAAATATAAAACTAACGAATACTCAAATAGTTTATATCTCTTCATTTTAATGTCTTGATTTCAGATTTTTATTACAACATAAAAATAAATCTTAATTCATTTCTTCTAAATTTTGTTTTGTAAAATGTTAGTTGAATTTAGTTGAATGTTTGTTTATTTAGTTGAACTGCTAAGTTTTATTTATTTGAATGAATTTTAAAATTAATTCTGAAGATCGGAAACTACATGAAATGGCATTTGTAGAGTAATAGACAAAGGAAAGCAGTCCCTTTTTATGTATTTCTAGTTCGATAGTCTTCTTTGGGAAATTTGCATTTGTACATTTTTTTTCTATGGATATAATTGAATAATAGCACATGTAAAACGCCATTTTCCTTAATTATTGTAAAGAGTTTTGAAAGGTTTTAACAATAAATGCAAAATTGTTCTTTTTCTCTGGTTTTTTTTTGCACGTGTATTTTTAATAACTAAGGAAATTTTGTCGAGAGAGCAAATGAGCATTTTTAGCAATTAAGGTATTTTTTTTTCTAACTTTAATTTTCCAAGAATTGTTTTTAAAATAAATCATTAATCAAGTTGTAATCATTATAACTGTTAAATTGTATTAAAGGTAAGTTAAACTTTATTAGTACTTTTTCAGATCTTAAGGTAAGCATCCCGGTTTTTGTAAACTTTGTAATGTTATTTTAAACACCTTTGCATTTTGAAAGCCGATGGGCTCATTATAAAATATTGAGAAAATATTAATGCTTGTTTATTTTCTAAAAATAATTTTAGTTCTGTTTTAAACAGGTAGAGGAACTTGACTGTTGTATCAGAATAGCAAATTTTAACAGTAAAAGCTGCAAATCTTCAGAGGCAGAACTTAAATTTGTTCAGTTAATCATTTAAAAAGTTTTAAAATCCTGCTTAGAAAATTATTTGGTGCATTTAAAAAATATTCATTTTTATGAGTTTTGAAATATTTAAATCTTTATCTACATTAAAAATGTTTTTATAATATACGAAATAAAAAAAATATATTAAATCTTCAGATCTTTCTAGAACTGCATTTACTTTTTTCCACACTAGGTGTAAGAGAAAAAGACAAATCGGCTAATTACAGTTGTTCTTGTACAACATCAGGAATTTACTAACTTTCTTGTATATTTTTCACATGGGGATGCCGCTTAAAGTTTGTTGACGGAATCGTTTTTTGCCAACCAAATACTTGAAATGTCTGAAGCTACCTTTCTTATTCAATATTTTTTTTTAAATTTCCTATTTCTCGACCTTCGGGTAACTGACTGGAGCTTAACTCTAATGAAAGTTCGGTCCATTCAAACCATTTCATAATCAGTTACGACCATTTGAGCGTGTTTTCGAATTATGAAATTTTGTAGAATATTTTTATTGAATATTTAAAAAAAAACAGATTTTAGTATAACGCGGAAGGACATTTTCCGAATAATTGGAAATAATTATTCGATACATGGTGTTAAATCATAACCAGAATAAATTCGTTCGTGATATGCAGGGTGCATCTAACCGATGCTGGGTGTATTGGGTTCGAAAAAAATAAGTCCAATTTGTTTCATAACAAACACTTTTAATCAACTTCAGAAACTGTGAAATATTCAACTACATGTTACACTGACTAAAAAACAGAATCTAACTGATTGAAACAAGAACAGAAACTTTACACATAGTTACGTCATTTCAAAACAGCGCCGCCTCTCGGACGGTTTTTCCTCTCTCCGTTCGCAACATCCTCCCCCCCCCCTTTGAGACTTGATAAGGTCTCAAAACAGTAACAGTTCACATTAAATAAATCCAATCGTTTTGGTGCTTTCACGCACCTACCAGAAGAAGTAAATCTTTTTAATATAACATCTGAAATCTGGACAACAGGGACTCCCTCAGAACCAGATTCCCCCTCACCCTCACTGCTCTCAATGACGCAAGTTTCACTTAATTGAATTTCTAAGGGATAAATCCGTTGTACTGGACGCATCACTGTTCCATTCTGAGTTTTGAGTTTTACAGTCCGAATTTTCCCATCCCGTCCCGGGATCAGCTCAATTATTCTTGCTATCGGCCAAAACAAGCGCTTTTTATTATCATCTCCAATTAACACTATTTCACCAATCCTAGGCTCACGCGAAGATCTTTCATTAGACCTCTGAACTAGTTCACCTAGGTATTCCTTCCTGAACCGTTTTCTTAACTCATTGAAAAGTTTGCTTCGATACCTTATTCTTTTTGATAACTTTTGGGAATCTATTTCGTCAATATCTATTACTCCGGAACAGTGATTTTCTCTTAGGAACATAGCGGGTGTAAGAGGAACTAATTCTTCGGGGTTCTCAAAAACATAGGTTAGAGGTCTGCTATTAATAACACTTTCACAATCACAGGTTACTGTACTGAATTCTTCATGAGTTAAAGCAGACTTTCCTAGCGTTCGTCTTAACAATTCTTTAATTATGCGAACCAACCTTTCCCACCAGCCTCCCCACCATGCTGCTGTGGGTGGGATAAACTTCCAACGTATTTTTCGCGTTTGATGTTCCTTTGAAATCCTGTCCCAATCTAGACTTGAAAAGTCATTAAAAGTTCCCCGGAAATTTGTTCCGTTATCGCAGTAAATTGTGGAAGGTCTTCCACGCCTGGCAATAAAACGCCGAAGAGCCAGCCAAAAGGCATCTGTAGTTAAGGAATTAACCAATTCAAGATGTATAGCGCGAAAGACTGCACACGTAAATAGTGCAATCCACACCTTCTCCCCTGTTTTTAGAATTAAAGGCCCTGCCAAATCAACTCCCACAATTTCAAAAGCGGCACAATCTGATACTCGGTCTGGTGGTAAAGGTGTTGGTTCACTTTTCATGGCTCTAGCTTTAAACCGCTTACATATTACACAATTATAAAGAACATTTTTAATATTTTTCCTAGCCTTAATTATCCAAAAATCTTTTCTGATTAGAGTTTGCATCATCTGAATTCCAGCATGATTATTTTTTACATGTACAGAACGGATCAATGATCTAGTAAATTGACATTTATCTGGTAATAGTATAGGATACAAAAAATGCTTCTCATCAGCTCGGTTAGTTATCTTAGTTTGCACTCTTAAAATATCATCCTCATCTTTGAAGGTAACAAATTTCAAAAACCTTGGCTCAGGCAAAAAACACTGCTGAGTTACTCTAATCAGACATTTTTCTGAATTTACAATTTCAGATAAAGTAAGTTCAACATCTGTACATTTAACACAAGATTTTCGGCTATTATTTACATATCTTAAAATCCAAGCAAACACTTTTATCATTCTGTCATAACTAGAAACATTATCTAAAAGCCACAGGGTTGTGTTCCCCGTCAGATCAACATTCACCACTTTAGTCTTTCTCCTCTCTAAGTCTACATCGGCAGGTTGACCGCAAATTTCGCCAGTCGGCCAATTCTCCGGACTCTCTTTTAGTCAAGGAGGTCCCTCCCACCATCTAGAATTAAGCATTTTTTGAGGGGAACATCCACGTGATAATAGATCTGCAATATTCCTATTTCCAGGAATATGTTTCCATGATTCAATTTTGGTCAGATTTCGTATTTCTTTAACTCTGTTGGTCACAAAAACTGACCAATTTCCTGACTCCTTTATCCACCAAAGAGCTGTAGTGGAATCAGACCAAAATGTGACTTTAAGTTCCACAAAATCAAGAGCTTTAATAATAGAATTTAGAAGTCTAGCACCAATGTTACATGCCATCAACTCTAAACTTGGAATACTAATAGTTTTGAGAGGAGTAACCCTAGATTTCGCTCTAATGAGAACGACCTTTACTTCATCATCAATTATTGATCTGACCAAGACACATGCAGCGTATGCCCCTTTACAAGCATCTACAAAAATATGCAGTTCAGAAGACGGATTTATAAACATGTAACGAGGCAAAATAACATCTTTCAATACAGAAATTTCTCTAGACCATTTCAAAAATTCATTTATAATATTAGGAGGTAATTCAGAGTCCCAAGACACTTTCATCTTCCACAAATTTTGTAATAGCAATTTCGGGAGCAATGTTGTCGGAGCTAACAATCCAATAGGATCAAAAATTCCCTGTACCCTAGACAGAATTACTCTTTTTGTTATTTTCAATTCACATGTAACCGGTTCTAAATCTATACAACAACTCAAAGTATCATTATCCAAGTCCCACACTATTCCTAAAACGGAAGTAGTACCGGAATGTTTGTCAACATTGTCACCAGCAACATTGCTCTCAAACCCACGCAAATTAAAACAACCATTAGACATAATATTTTTTGCCTGTTCAATAAAATGCTCTAATTCATTAACATTAAAAACTCCAGATACTAAATTATCAACATAGATTGACATTTTCAATTTTTGAGCAATTTCAATACATTCAGGAGGGCAATTCTCTAAAAGATGCATTAAAGATACATTTAGTAGATAAGGGCTTGAACAAACCCCAAACACCACACGACAATGTCTATAAATTTCTTGCCCTTCCGAGTCCGGAAAAAAGAATCTTAAAAAATCTCTATCTTTAGGGGGCAACAGACAACATCAAAAATGCCTTTTCAATATCAGCACTTATACCGATAGGAAAAATTCTAAAACGATCAAGAATATCGGGTATCATTTCCAGTAAATTAATTCCTTTATACAAACATTCATTTAATGAGAATTTCCCCCTCTGAGAGGCAGAAGCGTCAAATACCGGCCGAACCTTCGTTGTTTCGCTATTTAATTTTATAACTGGCCTATGCGGTAAATAATGACAGTTATTACTCAATTCGTTTATAGGTACTCTTTCAATTACACCCATTTTTTCCCATTCTATGAATACCTGCTTGTAATCATCGAAAAAATTACCACCCTTCAATTTATTAATCATTCTTTCATGTCTCTTCCAAGTTAGTTCCATGTTATCATGTAAATTCCTTGATTCAATTCTCCTCGGAAGCTCAACTTCGAATCTTCCATTGGGAAGAATTTTCATTTTTTCCTTATAGTCAGATAAATCATTTTCATCTTTATCTGTTTCAGTAGGATCAGATATCCCCAAAGCCTCAAGTTCCCATAATTCATTCAAAGGAATTCTCCCGACATGCATAGACACAGTTGTCATTAAATTATTCCTTCCACGAAAATTCTGTTTTCCTATTACCGTCCAACCCAGCTTACTTTCCACGGCTGTCAATCCGGAGTCCAATTCTGCAATATTTTCTGTTAATAATTTTCCCATTACATCAGCCCCAATTAAAAGATCGATTTCCGCTTCCTCACAAAAAGAATCTGACAAAGTTATTTTTCTTTCTCTTAAATCAGTCAAAACTTTCTTATCAATAATTTTAGGAATTAATCCACATATCTTTTTTTCTGAAAGAACTTCAAAACCACAAGAATAAGTCTTATTTAAATCGCTCACTTCAATAGAAAACACTCTATGATCTTTCGGTTCCGTTTCCTCCCCCCCCAAACAGCGCATGAATCACTGTTTCTCTTCTAAGAGGAGTTAAATTAAACAGATTTATTAGCTTTTCGCTGATGTAACTACTTTGGCTCGCGGAGTCTAATAACGCACGAATTCTTTTCTCATGACCTTGGCAGCGAATAACCACGCAAAGTGTTTGTAAAAACACACGTTCGCTTCTGCAGCAATTAGAGAGAGAATTCTCTGTTTTACAAACAATTTCTTTTTCTTGTTTTGGACACATTATTTCAAAATGAGAATTATTATTGCACAAAGAACAACTTAACTTATGATTAAATTTACAGAATTTACTTAAATGACTACCTTTTTTTAAACAAGAAAAACATGCACCCTTTTTAATTAAAACTTTCCGTTTCTCATCCAGTGACATTTTCCTAGCAGCAAAGCATTTTTCACTAGGATGGCTTTTATCGCAAAAGATACAATTAAGAAAACGCTTACCAGAATCCAGGCTTACAAGGGCAGGGGCGGTAGCAAGATCGCGATTTACCTTAACAAGAGAAGTATCCTTTTTTAAATTATAGTGGGGTTCTTTTGAAATGAATCCACTTCGTGCAAGCGACACCATTTCTTCGCCTTGCACCTCTTTGCGTAGGAAAGTCATTAAATGTTCCAAGGAACGACAGCTTTTGATGTCCGGTAGCTCTTGGTTTCTGCTTCGCTCCCACGCGATCAACACCTCTTCGGGAAGGCAACTTTCTACTAATGGGATTAAAAAGTCTCCGTATTTCTCCTGAGTTCTTCCCAGGCTTTCTAAGGCCCTTAATTTTCCCTCGAGTTCATCATACAGCGACGTTAAGTCGGCCTTGACTCGTCCTTTAACGGCATTTTTCATAACGAGATATAACATATCTCGCACATA
>JAOUZG010034668.1:0-28858 GCA_026289955.1 Argiope argentata
TATATATATATATATATATATAATAATATTGAGAATTTAAATAATTTAAGCCGCTTAATTTTTCAAAATCAAAAATAGTTTATTTATTTGTCAACTATAGTAATTTTTTTTAATTACTTGGTATTTAATTTTCAGTGGAATGGTTCTAGGTAACTGCGTAGTCAAAAATCATTCATTAACTAAATCGTATCCTTGATGTACTCTTCAGAGCTCTAGTTCTAAATTTGTGTTTCACTTGGAATAAAACCCTGCAGCTTCCGCATAGAGAGCAGTGAATATTTCTCTGCTAATGCACCTATCACTTTGCCAAATTCTAAATAATATTGATTAATTTAAAATGTTTTACACTCGGCCTTTTATGAGGCGGCCAGTCAAGAAACGCATTGTGCATAAATCAACGGATTTCTGTTTGTCCCAATTTCGATGATCGATGCTGACATTCAGTGGTTGATTATGAATTGCCGTTTTGGCATCCTTAAATTTTTCCTTTTCAATGCATACAGTATAAAAATAATGAATATTTATTCAAAGAAATATAGTAAAGTAAAAAAAGGCCAACATACTTAAATTTGGAAAGAAATGGAATATAAAAAGAAAAAAAAAACATAACCTTACATCAGAAATAATTGATCTAAAGTAATTGAGTCAACCAAGTTTTTCTAAACCAAAACACTCATGCGAAGTAAGAAAAATAATATATAATATTGCGGATTGTATTAGTCCGTCGGGAAAAGTTTTTGCCACGAACCGAACAACACTTTTCATCCTTCCTATGCATGTGTTGCCTACTGTCCATCTTAAAACTAGCCGAATGTGAATCCACTTTTAGGATAAAGCCTTTTCCATTCATTGTAGTATACACGTATACATACCTACAGCTTCTGTAGCTTAGACACGTAGCAAAAATTGAGTCAAATCCAACAAATTGTTGATCGTCTGTCGTTCAGTACTTTCAGAAACATATAAATGCAATAACTCAAAAACGGAATGATTTAAATATATCCTTTTAGTATGGCATTTTGATATTATAAGCGCAATTTTGTATCAAAATTCGGTTTCAGTCATTTGGCAAAAACTCTTCTAAAGCACAGATTCTATTTACTGGATGCCAAGGATTTATCGCCAAGAATGTTATATTGAGTTGGGGAATAAGTTCATAGCGTTTTTATATTTCTATCATTTTACAATGATTTGTTTCCTGTTTGGCAAAGGGTAAGTATTCATTCGACAGAACTATTTCTGCTCTACAAAACTATGCTAATTGTATTTTTAAGTTACTTAATTTTTTAAAGTTTTGAGGCTCAGAAATGAAATACCCTGGAAGTAAAAATAAACATTTTCGACGCCTGCTCTTCTTTGCTTTTCATCGAGGTCAAAAAGCTGCCAAAGCAGCCCGGAATATTTGCGACGTGCATAGGTGTCGTAAGCGAATCTACTGCACGGAAATGGGTTGCAAAGTTAAAAAATGGCGACTTTGACGTCGATGACATTTTCTTAAATCACTTTTGATGCAGAACGGTCGCCAAACCAGTCGTGAATTGGCGGAAAGAATGAACTGCGATGATAAAACGATTCTCAATCACCTTCATTCAACGGGATTTACCGAAAAATTGGTAGCTTGGGTGCCTCCCGAGCTCAACGAAAACTCAAAATCACCTTCAAATTGCTTCTCATCATCTCTCCCACCATCTAGTTACACGTGGTTATAAATAGCGCTTTTTGTACCTAATCGTCACGGGAGATGAGAAATGGTGCATATACATCAATAGGAAGCAAAGAAAGGAGTGGGTGGCTCCAGGAGATACGCCAAAGCCGAGAGTCTAGCCGAACCTTCATTCAAAGAAGATCATATGTTTTTGGTGGGACCGGGAGGGCAAGGTGAAATGTGAATTGCTCGAAAAGAATGCCACGTTCATCTAGGAGCTCTACATTCCCAAGCTACACCACGGGAAGGAGGCTATTCGACTGAAAAGACCTGACCGACATGGTCAAACCATACTCCTTCGCGACAATGCCAAGCTCCATGTTGCACAAGTCGTCGAAACTGCACCCCAAGAGCTCAAATGGGAGATCCTTCAGCATCCGCCGTATTCTTCGGACTTCGCATCGACCGATTTCCATATTTTCCGCTCCCTGTCAAACTATGTGAAGGGTGTTACCTTCGATAACAAACAGGTCCTTGAAAACTGGATCAATAACTTCTTTGACACCAAACCAGGCAATTTTTGGCGGAACTGCATCAACAAATGGGTCGAGGGGTGGGAAGAGGTTGTAAACAGCAACGATGAATATATAATTGATTAACTTATTAATATAATTATTGTTTTTTGTTTAAATAAAAGTCTTCAGTAAAAACGCTAAATTCACGCCAATTGTCATTTCCATGCAACAATTGTCATTTCCATGTCTCTGAGACAACACTTTTATTAAGAGTATGAGGTGGGGTGGGGTGGGGTTAATGAGATCACTTTCTCTTGTAAATTAAATAAGATGTAAATAAATGTTCGGAAAGACACATTTTTGATCTCTCTCATTTAAAATTGTCCAGTCGCGAATCACGCTCAACTTAATCAAGCAACTACGACTCGTGGTATAAAAATATCCACACATATTAAGTGGAGATGCTTTGAGAAGTTTTATCTACCAAATATTAAATAACAAAAATTCGAAACCTTTATACGAGATGAAATCTGACGTTTGTTTCTGTGTTTTGAACAAAAGACGTCTGATGTTGCCGAACGAAAGACTGAAAAAGAAAATCTTGTTCGCCTGAGCAGAAAATCGATTGCAGCCAGGTGCTGGGAAATAAAATAGCTCGCGAACAGTGAAGAAAAGTGGCCGTAAATTTATTTTTTCTTTTGTATTAAATCACAGTAGGGGGAATTTATTCTGTTTGAAAGACCGAAACATCATGTTTCTTTTGCCGAGTTGAGTTGTTTCGCTGACTGAATTATTGATTCAGGAGCTACTAAAACGGTATTTAAATCCAAAGTTACTTTTTATGTTAAAATAATATCAATCTTGCAAATGGGAATTAACAGCATGACATCGGATTTAATCTCTTTTCTTTTAGATTTTTTTCTATTTTCTTTCAGATACTAACTGCGACTGCAAAACATTTTGTTATTCATTACGGAAATAAAAATGAGATATACATTTGTTGAAAATTTTGTATTAGGATGTTTATTCACTTATTTTCCAATATTTTTGCTGCCACTTTTAAGAGACAAGTTCCATAATAAGCCCATGTATTAAATAAGGAAACTTTTATTTTAATCTAGATAAATAATAATTCGTTACCAACATAAGTAGAATTTTAGAATGAGATAATTGATGTGAATATATTTGATATTCTACCAAATATCAATCTGAGTTTGATTCTCACTTCTAAGTACTGAGTTTTTATTTTTAAATTTGGAATTAAGTAAAATTAAGAAATTTAGAATGTAAAAGTCACTTATAAAATCTCCAATATCTCAAATCATTCTTATATTATTATCAAAATTAAAATAAATCCAAATAGGAGGTGTCAGATAATTAAAAAAGTAGATTCTTATGTCAAATGGTTAATTATATCTGCTAATGATAAAAATGTATGCTTTAGAGCTCTATGGAAGAGTTTGATTAGTTGATGATTAATACTATTATTTCGGGTTTTAAGAAATATGAGAATTTTAGCCGATTGATAACAATAACAATAAATTAGAATAACTTCTATTTCAACTAAATGTTATTTCAAAGTTATCTATAATTTATTTAAACTTTTTGAATTACCTTTTATTCTTTCTTACTGACAATTATTACCTATCAATTAACATATATTGTTTATGCATCTAAAAGTTTTTACTTCCACATATACGAAGATAGTCTAACCCTTTTTGTAATAGCCGAATCATTTTTGTGATCATTTTTACATGGAAATCAACACTTGTGAATTGTTCTTCTGAGAAATCGGTTTCTTAAAGGCAACAGATTCTTGAGTATTATTGTCATTCAATAGCGAACAATAAGTCGGAAACACCTTATGGAAACTTGATTTTGATAGCAAATCTATGGAATGGGGCTCATACACAAGTACCAGTAAACTTAATATTTATTTTGGATACTTGTTTAAATCGATACCAAAAAATGATACAGAGCTGTAATTGAAGCCAAAAGATTATATTTCTGATGCAATTCATTTAAGAGATTGTATTTTTTGGTTTTTGCGTTGTATGGTGTGACAGTAAGGACAGACAAATTTCAAATCCTTACCAGATTTGAATTTAAATTTGTCCCAATTTCATAATTTAGATGCTGAGTGCAAAATATTATTAATTAAGCTCAGTTATTTTTGCAGAAATGAATTAACTGGTATTAAAATAGGTAAATGAATTAACTGGTAATAGGACTAACAGAATTTGATATTTATTTCGTTGAAATTCTGATACGTACACGTTTAGTGCAAAGACCATGTTCGAAAACGCATCCATTTACCTTCTTACTAAAGACATTGAATTTATGTATTCGTAGCAGATAGATAAGCTGGCAGAGCTCTTGTTGCTGTTGTTATTTATGGCACTTGCCGTGGACAAGCCCTGCTGATATATCAGCAGATTTTAAGCCGAAGATATTCGTTTCTTGTTTTTGAGTAACGCCAACGAGGGACAAGAGTACGACTTTAGCTGCACATTCATCACAGTTGCTTGCACCGCCCCTTTATACAGGGTGTAACAGTCACACATCTCAAAGAGAGGGCAAAGAACAACCATGCCCGAACCAGGATTAGCAGAACATGAGGAAGCTGTGCTACCTCTGTGCCAGAAAGAAGGCTGGCATAGCTCTTATATAGAGGGAGAGAGGAATACCGAAATTCATCAAAATTTCATGGTTTAATTTTTTTTGACACAATACCTTTTCTTTTTGGAAGAACAAATAGCCACAAACAATATAGTAAAATTTCTAAGTATTAGTTAAATTTGTACTGAATTACAAATTCCGCCACAATTGGAGTATTCCTAACGGATACCCAAGGGAAAACGACTTTGAGATAATATAGGATGTTTGATGAAAAGTTTTGCTTATTAGCTCACAAACAAAAACTTGTTTCGAGAAATGTTTTCAATTTCTTTTTCTCTCTTTGTAAGCACTATATCAGGAAAAATTAGATTTTCTTCGAAAGAATTTGAAATAAGAAGTCATTTTTTACAAAAAGAAATAATCATTATCTCATTATAAAAATTTCGAAAAGAAAAAATAATGTTTGAAGTGGTGTGTGAAATTTTATTATGCCACCAAAAAAGAAAGAAAAAAAATAGGAAGGAGTGTTGGGAGATAACAACCAGTGCGGTACTCCATCACGTTTTTATGAGGCCTTCACCTAGAATAATAAACAACCACTTTGGGCCCACTTCATACGAGCCGGAACATGAGAAACCCTTCCACAGGAAATCGATGGTTCTTTAAAATTGGCAAACTTTAATGTCACGATTTAGAAAATTTAAGAAGCTTCTGGAGATAAATGGTCCTGACAATTGAATCGCGCCTCTTATTCTTCTCATCGTTACCTGTCAAACGACCTTTTGTAAATTTCTTCTGTATCGTTTTTTCCAATGTTTGGATTTCCTATTGAACCGATGGAAATAAATTTGCTTTTCTTTTCCGTTTGTATAAACCGGCCAAAAGATTTTTTTTGTGATTTTCAATTCTTATTTCTGCACATTTATTTCCCAATTTAAGAAGTTGTTTCATTTGATCCAATCGAAGGACACTGCGGAACTGAAAGGAAATAAATTAGCCGAATTAGTTTTTATGCCAATCTAAATTTATATTCTCTACCATAGATCTAACTTTCAGATTAGCAAAGAAGTTTATTATAAAAGAATGACACCACCGTTGTAATAATGCTCAATAAAAGGTTTTAAAAAGAATTGCTTGTGGAAGTAGAATTGAATCGAATTAATTTTTTTCTCAATAAAATCATTACAGTACATGAGTTTCAGAACTTACCATGTAAGAGATTTTTGAGATGGCTATGGTTGTCAGTATGGAAAGGCAACAGGAACGGTTGATCATCTCATTTTAAACATATGAGTTTAGCGAAATCAAAGTGAGTAAATAATTAGTAAATTACCAATTAACATGGAAAATCAGCCAATATCGTGTAGCTATTTGTTTACATATATTTTATTTCTATTTAACACTTTATAAGATTCACATTGTTCCAAATGGCTACAAAGAATCTGGTAATCCTTTATAAATACTTTTAAATGAACATTTGTAGAAATGGTTTATATATACCAATGGTGGTATTACGATTAAATTTAGCCTGTTTTGGTGTAATATCAAGATGAACGAAAAAAATCTACCACTAACAATTATATCAAAATATATTTTTTTGCACTGTTAAAAATAAATTTCAAAAAGATGCTTCTATTTATTATTGAAGAATTATTATAAGGTGATTTCTATCACTAAGTTATTGTTTATTTCATTATGCAGTCATCTGGCACATTTTATCTTTCTTTATATTTCATAAAATAAATAATTACAAAATTATTAAATAATTATCCTAAATTATATGTTGCTATTCAAAACATATACATAATATTAAAAATTGAAGAGTCATGAAATCCATAGGCTGAAGATAAGCTGAAGCAAGAAATAATCACCGCTTTGATTAATGACATCATTTCTGCCGTTAACTTCTTGGAATTTGAGTCGTAACTTTCCATGAATCTAAAAAAATCTATTCATCATCAATATATAGTGAAATATTTACTTTTAAGCTTGTTGTGAAATGAGGGGAGGGGGTCAAAGTAGATCTTTTCGAGGGATTGGTTCTTCTATGCGATGATTCAGAATATTGTTATATAGTTAAAAACTTTGTAATTGTTTCTGCAAATAGTTTTATTCGTCTTGAAATATCTTATACAGTAGTTTTGAAATATTCAGATTCAGGTGAAAAAATCTTGCATTTTTGGCCTATTTTACATAAAAACGGCATTTCCAGTGATTTGGCAAATTGTCGAACTTTAAACGATATTCTTGGCACTTCGGTGAGATTTGGAAAAAAAAATACATAATTTGGAAAATTTCATCTCCTAATTTCTAGGACCATTACTAAGAGAGATAGTCTAGAACCTTCCAGGACATTTGGCAAAAGTCCTAGATTTTCACTCCAAAGCAGGTATAAATACCACCACCCGATTGATCATGATAATTAGAAAGTAGCGAAGACTGGATTGTTACTCTAGTGAACAGAGGCTGTTATCCATCTGAGGTACTAGACTTCTGTGGAAGCTATTTCCTGTTGTATTAGTTAAATTAGAGCTGCGTAATTATAATTCGTTACTGCTGTAATCTCCTGCATTTTTAGAGGTTTCTACGAATAAATGTATTGTGATTTTCGAGATATGGTTTTAACAACTCTCAATCTACAGGAACCCCAAAGTGTGGCACAATATGAAGAAATCCTCGGGTTATGAACCGGAGGATTCCAAGAGACCGATTTTATTTACGATCTGTCGTGTTTGCGAGCCTGGTTGATTCTAAATCTGATATGGAAGATTAAATTTTCTCGTGCTTGTAATAGTAGAAATTGTGGAGAGAATGCCAGCTGTTGTGCCGTCTTTATCATCTGACAGGTGTTAAAAATACAAGGTATTTTTAATAGCGTTTATGTTGCTTCCAGAACGGAGCGTGAATTTATCAAAATCAAACCAAATGAAATCAATAGATATCTGTAGTTTTGGTATAAGACCCATAAACATAAAGATGTAGTTTGTTGCGTATTGATGTGCTCAAAAATGGATGCAGTTCCAAACTTTTATTTATATATTTCAATGGGAAGGGAGAAATGAAATAAAATCTCAGGGTTTAATCTCTTATGAATATTTTCTCTTCTTACATAAGAAAATTTGAAAAAAGAAAAAAAGAAAATAAAGATTCAAATGAAATCTGCCATGCATATTTCAATGTGTCATTTTCAAAACATAATTTCTTGAACGGCCAAGTACCACGTGTTCGTGCGAGTTAAATTACATTTTTATTCCTTTTGATTGTGTCATTGAATGAGTCCCTTTAGTATTGCAAACGCATTGCAATACTAAATAACTTTTTCTCGCATTGATTGTTTAAAAAATATCACCTTTCCTATTTATTTCATTTCTTATAATCACGTGCTCAAAATGACATTTTTGTAGGCTTTATTGGCTGTAGTCATATTTTTTTTTAAAAAAATGGAGCTTTTGTAAATGCGATGGCAAGGCGTTATTAAAAGCTTATTTTTTTATATGCTCGCGCAGATAGTGAAATTTCAATTTTTCGCCTATGGATTTTTGTTGACGCCCAAAACCTCATCCCCAAAACAACGTGTTCTGACATGATAAAAACCTTTTTTGTGGTTAATTCTTTTGGCAGTCCCATTACTTTTTCAAAGATCCTAAAGCGATAGTAAAGAAAAAGAAAAAGGAAAAATAAAAGTAGACTGTTGATTTATGTTTTTGGCCATGATAAAATTTTTTCTTCGGGCATAAAATTATTCTCATATTTTATGTTTTTGCAATGATATTATTTTCTCTTGATTCATAGGAAAATAAAAAAAGTAAACTAAGTATGGTTTAATCTTTTGGCAGAAAAAAAATTAAATCATTCTTAAGGCAATATCATGTTCTATATCTTCAAAATATGTCAGACTATATAGGTATTCAATCGGCTCTTTATAAGATCATAAAAACTTCTTATGAACCAATAGAGAAATATTCTAAGAGAGACAATTCTTTGTTCTGGAAAACTTCTCGCTTCTTCTCTGGACGTGGAAAGACTCGTGAAATGTTTCGGAGATAAATTGTGTCCTTTAAGTATCGGCTCTTATCTTTCTCATCAGTTTTCCTCTCGCACATACCCTGCGCGTCGCCCGATCGTAGATTGAGTAACTCTTCAGGTTGAAAGACTGTTTTCGAAATGCTGCTACTGATATCTATTTTTTTTTGTATAAGATAATATTTTATGGTGAAATCAATGGTTTTCCAGATTTTCGTCTTCGTTCTTTTTAGAGGACCAAGATATCAAACCAAAAACTACTGTAATGGTTAAACAATTTTTTATTCAGAGTTTAAGTATTCTTCATATGTAAGAACTCCCTGAATGCAGATAGTATATTTTTAGAAACTTTGACTGTCCCTCTATCTGCTTGTAAATAAAACAAAAGATGTAAGCTTGGATATGTGACATTTAATGGGTGGTATTCGAAGAAAAATAGAATTACATCAAATGTTAAGAAAACCCCTTCACAGGAGGTCGTCTATCTGAAATCAAAGGTGCATAAACAGGTTACAATTAAATAAAATGCTAGGTGGATAAAATTTGGTAAGCAATTTTAATTCCTAGAGTGAGTTATCTAATTTTAAATCAAATGGATATCTAATTTCAGATCAAATAGATATCAAATTTTAAGTTAAATCCATCAAAAGCAAATCGTCTATCGTACTGTGCACTTGCATTATAATATGTTCAATGTGGCTACTCAAAAATTCAGTAATTTGGTAGAAGTAAATTCAATATATGAGCCTTTGACATAATTCAGCATTTTTACTAAAGATATATTATCTCTGATGACTTTGATATCTTTGAAAGATATATTATCAAATTTGATTTCTTTAATTTAATGTGTTCTTTAGTTATTAACCCTCTATGGGCCGAATTTTCATTTTAACTCCCAAAAAATTGTGGGCGCGAAAAATCAGAAATTATAAACCTATGTATGCAAATGAAAGCAACTGTTCGTGTTTAAACCATTTTATTGCGTTATAATCATTATGTGACTTTCAAGACACACCGGCCTATAATACTTGCACTTTTGTGTATAATAGCTCACATGTGAAACTCCATAAAACAATCTGCATATGGTGTAAAGCATAAATGTACATTACTCTTTCAACATTCCATTGTTGGTGCTCCTTTGCAATCGGGGTTCTTTTGCTTCCTTTCCGAAAATGGTTTCGCGTCGTTTAACTGCCAAATTAGTTTGCACAACAAAATTATTTTGATATTTCAGATGGATGAGACCAGAAATTTTCACGAATACTAGCATTGGTTGTGTTTGCGACGTTACAGAGTTCAGATTTATGCGACATCTTATGAGAAAAGCTATAATTATTTTGTAAAATGTCACTTGAAAGTTACACCTGCCCATAGAGGGTTAAGTTTACATACATAGGTGTTAAAGAGGTGTTCAATCCTTAGTGAGATACATCTTAAAATTTGATACAAGACTCCTCTATAGATGTTAAATTCATATATTATATAGATACATATAATATATAGGTGTTAAAATATATAAATATAAATGTTTGATTTCTTTATAGATGTTAAATTTGCGTGAAATGTTATGAATCTAACTATTTTCATTTTATAGTCCTCGGATTAAGTCATATTCGAATGGGTGGATTGTCAGACTCCTGTTGGTTTGGTGTGGAATTTTAAAGAGGTAGTGTCAGCTCACTAGTCGCCCTAGTTATATTTACCGGTTCAAAATTACGAGGGCCGACCTAAAATAACTAGTTCTGAGTTAAAAAGGGAAGATAATACGACTAAATCAAATCAAACAGCTATGTCAAACATCCTCTAAATAAATTCGTCCAAATTTTAATAATATGTCAAATATAACTCGTGTTACGCAAAGTATTTTTTACTTATTTTTGTCGCTAATAGACATACATAAGTGGACAGACATCTTGGCATGTGGATTTTGACTCCAGAAATGTGCTTTTAGCTCAAGAACGTTTAATATGTAGTGTTTCGTCACAATTGCGATTTAAAAAGGAAAGAAAATCTTATTTTTGAATGCCTGTTATTATATTTCTCAATAATGCATGAGTTCTTTCAACAAAATTTCGAAGGTTTAAAATACTCCTAACAATTAAATTCCGCTTTCATTGAAATATCGTTTAATATTCAACTGTCCTGAAATCAAATCAATATTTCACATTTCTGTAAACTACAAATTAATTATTAAATATTCCCTCTTCAACAGCAAATAACATTCAAAATTTGTATTTTTAAAACCAAATATAGATGTCATTATTTTCTATCAAATTTTATCTTTAATAAAGAAATAACATCTTTTTAACACTTATTTCCTATGCTTGAAAGCCGGAGAGAAAACAGCTGCGCGGATCTCAGGGACTTAATGGGGTTCTACGTCAGATTTTTATGAGGCCCTAACGAGTGCCATAAACAATCACTTTAGACCCTTTTAATATCGCGCGGATAATGAAATATGCTCCGAGGCAGAAGTAATGGCTCTCGAGAATTTCGACCTCTCCGGCTTGACTTCGAGGATTTACGGGGAGATAAATTGCGGTTGCTAAGTCTCTCGAAGGCTGCTAAACTCCCAGATCGATATCCCTCACACATTTATCAAAACATGAACACGCATGAAGCAGCGTCAAAAAAAATTCGAGCTCGAGTTTTTCACTATTTTCAGGTTTCGATAAACAAACCTTTGGAGTTATGTTCGACTGCTTATTACAAAGTTAACTCATAACGCTTTCATCTAGATGCATGAAATTCGGTATAGGACCTTTGCAACAAAAATGTAGCTATCTATCAAATTTTTAGCAAAATCTATTCATAAGAAGCCTATGGTCCCGCTGTTCGAATATAAGTTAACACGATAACTGTAACATGAAAAAGTAATATTTATAAAAAAAAACCGATTTTTTAAATCAATTTCTACTTTTGATAATAGGGAAAATTTAGGAAGTTAAGAAAAAGGTTTTTTTAGTTACTGTTTGTTCTCGTGTTGTTCTTTAGAACGGGAGGAAGGGTGCAGTAGTTTCTGAGAACAAGGACCCCTGAGCAACCGAATAATGATCGCCTTTGACTCAATACCCCAATCATGGAGAACTTTGGGACCAGGTTCGAACTCGCACCACAAAGGATGCGAATCCAAAATCCAACCAACCAGGCTATCCCTACCCAACATTTATAAATGCTGTAAACTATTGTGGTAGCTAGAGAGTTAGTTTTTAATTAATAAATAAAAAATAATGAATTAATATTTTTTTTAAAAACTGTAATAACATTAAATGTCACCCACTGTAGGTTAAAAAAAATTTACTTGAACTTGATTGGATGAACAGAAAGTATTTTATTAGCAACTGAAAAAGTGAACATATATATATATATATATAGAGAGAGAGAGAGAGAGAGAGGGAGGGAGGGAGGGAGAGAGAGAGAGTAAGCTAATAGTAGGAATTGAAAACGCTAGATAAATTCAATACAAAGATTTTACGTCTATCTGGAGACATTTATTAAAGCCAGATTATTGAACCGAAGCCGGCATGGTATTGAATGTTTTGTCTGTCTATATTTTCAGAAATATGGAAACGTGATAAATCTGAAACGCAATAATGATTTAACTATATCAAATTTCTATGTGATTTTCTGTTTGGAAGTATAGTTGTATCAAAATTTGGTTTCAATAACTTTGGAAAAACGATCTAAAACTCAAATTTACTCTTATTAGAGTGTGTACGAAAAATTGTTAGGAGACTAATCCGCTCATTGAGATGCGATCGCTCCCTGTTTGTACCATAAATGTACCGGGGTTGGTAAAAGAAGAAAACACCTTGAAAAATCAACAAAATATATTTAAATATGGCATAGGTCCACCTTTTGCGGCGATTACAGCCTCCATTCTCCGAGGTATGGATTCGCACAAGTAGCACATTGTTTCCAAAGGAATTTTAGCCCTTTCTTCAGTTTTAACAACCTTCAGTTCTTTT
The DNA here is from genome assembly GCA_026289955.1 of Argiope argentata. NCBI lineage: Eukaryota > Metazoa > Arthropoda > Arachnida > Araneae > Araneidae > Argiope > Argiope argentata. The sequence goes on from JAOUZG010034668.1 coordinate 12,771, forward strand.
AGAGGCAATGGCAGATAAATTAACTTCTTACTTAATTCCCTAAACTCGATCCTAAATGATCGATACTGTTGATATATGGGAATTTTGGTTAAATTAAATGCTCACCTTCATTTGAATGTTCCGTGTGCCATTCTTTAAGAATTCTAGTAATTTGTATTGGTGCATTACCATCTTGAAAGATGGTGTTTCCCTTCAGAAACAGTTCTTGCACCATAGGATGAACTTGGTCACCTGAAACTTCTAAATACTATCGCATTTTAATTCTTCAATGAAGTCGAATCATTGGTCCGGTGGATTTCAAAGAAATGGTGCCACCAGATCATCACAGAACCCACGCCATGTTTTACAGTTGGAAGAAGGCAGTCTGGATGAAATGCTTCATTCGTCTGTCTCTTAGCGTACAGTTGCCATGAGGTCAAAACCAAGAGTAAATGATAATTCGTCTAAGAAAATCATATTTTTTCACTGCTCGAGGAACCGATTCTAGAGGCTTTTACACAACTCTAAACGTTTGAAACATTTGTATTTGAAATTAGAGGTTTTCTAATCGCAGATATTCCGTCGAATCCAGATTTATGTAAGTACTGTTTAACAATTTTTATGAAAACTGGGTTTTGTAGGTTTTCATTAGGCTCTGCAGTAATTTTAGGAGTCGTCGTGTTGTGATCCTCTCTAACAAATCGATTTCGAATCCAAACTTTCCTCGTAAACAACTTCGATTTTCGACCAGACCTGTGATGTGCTTAGAAAGTGTGTCATTTCCTTTCAAAAGCAGTCATTACTTTTGAGACACTACCTCTAAAATTGCCCAGCATTCGGGCTGTTTCTGTTACACTACCGCCTGCAATACGAGAGCTACCAATTGGGCCCCTTTTAATGTCTGTCAATCTGTCATTTTTTTAATAAGGTTATAACTTTTTTTGAAATTTCTGCAAAAAAAGCAGTTTTTTTAATTAAACATACCAAATAATAAAATTAATAAAACTAAAAAACATTAAAATATAAAGTTTTGATTGTTAATGGAATTTTCAAAGATTACGATGCCAAAATTTTAGATGTTTCGATTATTTTGTCCAACCCGTGTACTTCTATCTTATGAATAGTCGCTACGAAATCATCTATCAAAGAACGGATGGACAAGCTTCTTCTAAATGGATTTTATTCAAAATATAATAGTTTAAGTTTGACACAAGTTCGTTTACCAGATTTTATCCTTTTAAATCAAAGTGTTTTTTGTTCTTTTCAGAACTTTATTGTTTTAGGTATGAGGTTTTGTGGCGTCAAAAAACCTGTTGGCGAAAAATAAGAAAATACGTAGGCGAAAAATTGAAATTTTATTATTTGCAGAAGCGTCTCAGAAAATCAGCTTTTAATAACGCTTTGCCAACGCGTTTACAAACACTTGGATTAAAAAAATAAATTCTGGACTAGAGCAAATAAAACCTAGAAAAATGTCATTTTGAGCACCTGATCATATGAAATGAAATCAATAGAAAATGTGAGATTTTTTTAAAAACAATAAATACGAGACAAAGTTTTTTTTTTGGATCGTTTGCAATACTAAAGTGACTCATTCAATGAAACCATTAAAAGGAATAAAAGTATATTTTCACTTGCACGAGCACGTGGTGCTTGGCCGTTCAAGAAATGATGTTCTGACATGAATCATTGAAATATGCAGAGAAGACTTCATTTAATCTTTTTCTTTTGTTACCTCTTCCACACTGGCATACGTAATGCAAAATTGTTTTTTTTCCCCAAATTCAGAAAGATCTGAAATGTGGAGATTCGACCAAATTTTAAGTTCGAATTTCTCGACGATTACAATACTTTCTCTGTACTCCTTATATGAGAGAGTAAAAGTCGGCAATTGCAGAAACTCGATCGCTGAAAATTATCTTTCACGCGAAGGCCTCAGCAGGAACGAACAAAATGATCTTCTCTCTGCTGTTCACTTGAGTGTGGCGGCCGTCCGAATGGGTCACGAGCATCGTATTTCATCGATTCGGAAATTCGAAGGCCGACGCAGGAACGTGACGGTCATTTTCATAAGTCCCGCTGTGTAATAACTCGATCACGTTGTTTGGAAAAGTTCGGAGTCGCTTGCCATTAGGGGTTCTTTTAGTCGGAATAAATATCCAGTATTGGTATTTTCGTGATCGTTGAGCATTTCCAGAAGCAGTCTGATAAGGTCTTTTTGACTATTGCTTCATTGGTGGCTGGATCGAATTTTATATTACGGATGAATAAGTGGATATATCTTTGGAATAAAATACCATACGACTGGCGCAGTATGGCCAAATACTGGCTCTTGCGCCACTAAAACGCACTATCCATCCAACCATCCTTTGGGATAAAATATAATGAAATAAACATTTTTTAAAATGCATTTTTCATTTTGTATAAAAGTTATTGTATTATATATTTAAGAAATGCTTGGGATTCAAAAGTAAATGTAAACATAAGTGCTAGTTTGAATTCTTTTATAATTGAAATATATTTTACACATATATAATTTACTACAAATTTCTAATTATTGAGAAATATGTCATAAATTTATAATATTTTCGTAATGGTGTACATTATGGCTTAATTTCTTCATTATTTTATTTTATTTCATGGTTTAAAATTATTTTTGACGTGGAAATATATTTTTGATAATCAAATTTTTGAAAAAATCAATTTGTTAAATAAGTTTTAAAGCGTAACACACGGTTTCCCCTTGATTTTCCTTTTATAACATCCCAAAATTTATTTCATAATTTCCTATTATTTATTTAACGAAATTTTGAAACTAATACAATTTTTTCTTTCCCAGTCATGCTCCCAACACTCTTTTTGAAATAGCCATTCTTAATATTTATTTTTTAAACATTTCATTAAGGATACACAAATTTGCTAATAATTTAAAATAAAATATGTAGTAAAAGTAAATTGCATGTATGTTGCAGAAATATGTGCTTTTAAACCACAATGTAAGAAAACTATTTGTTTCTGAATATGTGTACAGTTATTAAATAAAAATTGAACAGTTCGATAATTTTCCGAATTTTTTTAAATTTTAGTCGATTAAAAAATAATTGAATTTCTTTAACGGATTGTATAATAATAGAAGACTTGAAAATGTTGTTTCAAAACATATTTTCTTTTCACTTGCCCATATACGAAAAGTATACAGAAAGTATCGGAATCTATGATAAATTCAAACTCGGAATGCTGTCGAATCTCCACGTTTCAGTTCTCCTCAAAACACAATTTTGGCATTTTGCACACTTGCCTTTGAAGAAAATCATTCAAAATCTTGATAAATGAAATTTGGCTCATGGCCTCTACTTCAAACGAGAACATTTCTCTCAGTTATACGAAATTCATGGGATGAAAGTCTGTTTTCGGAATCTTCTAACATAATAATTGAACATGATTAGGGTTAAGTGCAGAGAGTTAGGTAAACAAAATTTGGTATATAGAATTAACAATTAAAATGCTGAACTACATTAAAATCATAATAAAGTAATTCATAGCAATAGTAATACTCTGTAAAATTCCATATTAAAGTAATTCATAACAGCATTAATAATAGTAATACTGTATCAAATTTTAGGATAAAGTAATTCATGACAGTATTAATAGTAGCAATACTATATCAAATTCCATGATAAAGTCCGATTTTGAAATATTGAGTCAATTTATTATTGCAACAATAAAAGAAGCATCCAAAATTCTTATTTACTTTTCTGTAATGCACAATGGCGCTCAAAGAGCTCATGTGTTAGGTTCTGTAAATAAAACTCTTGTCTCTATCATTTTCAGAATGTTGGCTCTATTATTATCTATGTCTGAACATTATGTTGTTTTTTGGATGAGGTTTTTGGTGTCAACAAACATCCGTAGGCGGAAAATTGAAATTTTACTATCTGCATGAGCATCTCAAAAAATCAGCGTTTAATAACGCTTTGCTCTCGCATTTACAAAAGTTCTGATTTATAAAAAAGTTAAGTAAATGACTACAACCAATAAAACTTAGAAAAATGTCATTTTGAGCACGTATGAAATGAAATAAATAGGAAATGTGATATTTTTCAAACAATAAATGCAAGGCAGAGTTTTTTTTTTTTGTCGTTTCCAGTACTAAAGTGACTCATTCACTGAAGCGTTTAAAACGAATTAAAAATATAATTTAACTTGCACGAGAACGTGGTGCTTGGCCGTTCAAGAAATTATGTTCTCACATGATGCATTGAAATATGCATAGCAGATTTCCTTTTAATCTTTATTTATAATTTTTCCCGGACCATAATTTTATGCTAAGAGAAGGGCGAGGAAGACACCTTTATTATATAGTGTGTGATTTTATTTGGAAAGATCCTTCTCGTTAAAACCTAATATTTGCATAACACGAAATCTGGTAAAGCGTCAGATTTCTCATAAAAGCCTGTATGGGAGATGGGTATTTTCTTTCTATCACTTGAATTCGTGCTTTTCTGAATATTGGGCCCTATTTCGTCGATTCGCATACGGAGAAGTGATTCCAAAACGTGACTGCCATTTTCATAAACTGTATTGCCTAAGAATTTGATACTGCCATTTGGAACAGTTCGAATGACCCATGCCATTTGGAGTATAGATTTGAAAACATAGAAAAATATTTTTCTTTTGTGTGTGTGTGTATTATTGATAACTTTCTAGAAATTGATTTTGACGGTTTTTTTATGACTATTTTTACTCACCTACTCAAATGCCATTGTAACGTAAATTTGTTTTAACTTTTTCCCCCATTTGATTGATAAAGGTCTAAGACAATAAGAGTAACTCGGAATGCGATTAATGATGACTCCGAATCAAATCTTCCGTTACTTCTGACGATGATTACAATTATAAGGACCGCGGTGGTCAGTTGGTAAGGTTTCGGCTCGTGAGCCGTAGAGTTTTAGGTTCAATACTCGATTCCACCAAACAAAGAACCGTCGTGTAAGGAATTCTAATGCATGTTAAATCCCTCAGGGTGAAATGTTCAAACGTTTGTACGGCGTGGTGTGAGAGGTGGGGCTGCCTAATCAAGTGTCGACCTCGTCATCTGAAAGTGGCTCAAAATGACAAGACCCGAACCTATAATAGCCTTAGTGTTGAATTACAATGGAACGTTAACATAAAACTTAAATAAAAAAATACGAATTTGTGTCTCCAAATATTCTTTTTATAATATCCCAAACGACAAATGATATAACTAAACTAATTAATGTAAAATATTTTTTTCGCTAAACTTATAATTATAATTCCAATATATTTTTCTTTTTTTAAACGCATAAAAAAGAATAAACTTCATCGAAATTGCCACTCGATTAATGAATTGAAATACAGTAATGGGTTTAAAAAATGCAGTGTCTGTGTGAACGATAATTTATTTCACGTTTTGCTGTAAGCAAAATCAATTATGGCAATATGTATTTTAACATACAGGTATCATAAGTCAGTCAGTGACAGAAAAAAATTGTTCCATTAAAGTGTTTGCCTACCTGATAATTTGCGATTGAAACTAGAGATTTCTTCATGCCAAACAGGACATCACATAGCTTTCAACATTTGAGGGAAGGTGACTGATCGGTCGCATTACAGCAAGTTTCTCTTAAAAGCTTTCAAACTCGCATTATATATCGTCATTCATAACCCCGTTAATTATAGTTTTTAGCGTTCTTTTAAAGGGTTTGTCTTCCGTCTTTAAACAGCATCTTTTCTCGTATGGTCTTTGTCACATAAATCGTATATGCTTTATTTTTATTCAGTCAACTTTATTATAAAACAATTTTTAGAAGGGTAATTCTTACGCTAATGTATCTGTGTAGTGTTACGTTAATGCGACAGTATTCTACATAATGGAAAAATAGAATTATATTGTTTATGCCAGGTGGTATTTTCTCAATATAATGAGATGTACAGGATGGAGAATTAAAAATTTGTGAGATCTCTTCCAAGTCTTCGGACGTACCATATTCTAATATAGTTCCTTTCGATGTCGTGGAAGAGCTCACCTCTGCTTCAATATCAGATTCCCGAGATTGTTTGTACCCTCGTTCCTCCTAAAGAATGAACATCTATAGATTGTGGTTCAGTGTTGGCAGAAGGAAGCGATTGAGTTTGAGCCGAGATAATTATCTCAGTATTCAATGTCGGTTTTCCATTTGAGGCAGCATTTTGTAATAAAACTGTAGTGAGAATTAGACAAAGAGAAATACTATACAATTTGAGACTTTTTCAACATTGGTAACAGGTATTCGGAGATGTTTTTTTAAGCTTTTTAAAATTAACCACAAGTTGAAAACCACTGAAGTACGGTAAAATAGAATAATCTTCAGATACAGCAGATAGTTTGAAAGGATTTGTTAAGTTAGCTCGATTGGATGCTATTTCAACGGATTCAAAGGATTTTGAACTGATACAAACTGGGATATCGGCTAAATCGCATTGCGTCGATATGGTAGCAAATATCTTTTTGTATTATTTTTTTCCTATTTCAGGCAAGACAATTTCGGAAAAAAGATGTGTGGTTATCCTTGCATTTGACGCATTTCTCTTTACCAGTGCAGTTAGTGCTGTCATGATTGACTTTTGCACAATAGACGCATGCCTTTGTCCCGCGGCAAAAAGATCAATGAAGGATTTTAAATATACGATGCGGTGGCATCGTAAGCACCTTAAGAGATTTGTTGCATATACTTTAACAGATAAGTTCATATATCCAGCTATAATATACTCTGATATAGATGAATCAAAAATTAATAACAGATGCTGCTTAGTATGCAGGAGTTGACCATCTATTAGTATTGTTATACGCCAAAACATGAGTCACCCCCCCTTTTAGATTTCAGTAATTTCCAATAATGGAACACTGAATAATTCACCCACCTTGTGATGAATTTCATGCTGGATGGGGACTAAGACACGTATTGTTTTCTGATTTCTTTCACATAAGAAAGAAAATAGGAAAATTGTGCACAGGAGTTGAAACATAGTGTTGCCCTCTGAAGGGAGAGCACATGGATTTATCCATATGACACTGGTCAAGTTTCAGGCCCGGTGGCACCGTCTACAATGGAGCCAAACAAGGGGAGACAGCCACCTGTTCTGAATATTTCTAACCTCAGTACTTGCTAGCCTGAACCTATACTCTGGGAGTTATCCCTTGGGACAGTGACCACCCTTAACGCCAAGTCCAAGGTGTAAACTCTTTGCTTGATCCTTAGCAGACTAACCACTCACATGATTAGGTACCAGCCGATTGATGCACCGGGGACCACAGTGCACCACCCGTCTCTTAAATGGGTCACCACGCACGACCAGCACATGAGTCTTTGGCTGTCCATGAGAAGCAGGAAGCAAACAGAGCGGCGACAGTTTCTCACGGAGAGCCTGCTCGCTTGCTGTTGAGGGATGGGAGTATCGGGCAGAAAGCAAAAGTGGTAAACATGAAGGGGGTAAAGATCCTTGGATATCTCGGAATTGGGAAGCCCGACTCACCTAAAGAAGAGGAACCCCTGAAGGTTTCATTGTTTGGGACAAAGTAAAGTCCGGAAAAAACCTTGAACATGATCAACGTGATTTTGGTAGTCTAGAACGTTTTCTATTTAGGTGAATGAAAATAAAAATCTAAACACTTGTAGCTTTGAAGATTTTTAATTTCTAAGTATGTGAGGGGAGAATGTATTTATTACAAATTATGTGAAAGGGTTTAGTGAAGGAAATCTCCTAGTTTCTTAATGCAATTTCTAGAAATGTGGGTCAATCTTGATTCTCTTCATTGTTTCGTGCTTTTCAGCTGTATCTTCTTTAAGTTATAATTATATTATTGCCCTTGCAATGTATGTTTTTTTCTCGTGCCTCTAAAACATTTATGAAGATATAATAAATCATAGTAATTTGAGGCGTTCGTATTCAAGCTTTTATTTCCCTTTCATGTCTCCCGACCTTCTGAAGGGACACCGCGTGCACTCGTATCGATTCCGGCGTGAACTTTAACTGAAGCGCACGGAGCTTATGTAAGCTTCCGACGTCCACCTAACACTCATTCGTTATTCATGACCGCAGCGGTTTGATTCACCTCACGGGCCAGGGTGTGGTTCCGCCTAATAAAAAGGGTTGAGAATGCAGTAGCATGCTAGAAAATAAAGGAAGGCAAACAGTATTTTTACAGAATTATAAGATATAATAAAACTCGTGTGAATTAATTACTTATTGTGAAAAAAAACTTTAATTGTGCTCAAAATATTATTTAAAACTAGTGATAATGAATTTTTAAGCAATATTTTTTTGGCATACCTAAACATATTCTGCATTAGTTCGTATTGTATGTCTTCCCAATTAAGAATACCATAATATTAAAAAAACAATGTCTTGTTAAACCCCGAAATATATTTATATTTAGATAAAATGTATATTAATGTGATTGTGTGATGGCTAAGCAATAACAAGTCCATATGATATTTTAGAATTTAATGAATGACAATAAAATTAGGTTAATGATAAACAAATGTCGATGACTCGTTTACATGATGGAGTAGCTAATCAAGTTCAGCTTTAACATGTTCGTCTTTTAACAATGCGTCGTGATATTTCGTCTTCATCTTTAAACACTTCGCCATCCTCTCGACTAGTTTAGGAGACAACTCCACGTCGATTCTTCCAACAGTGGCGCTGCTTAGTGGCGGGGGGTGAGGTCAGAGGATGTCGCTCAATGATACTTGGCACCGCATTAAGATCACCGCAGATTCTAGGAAAAATATAAATGCGATTTTACGTCAAACTAATGCCCCCTTTCCACCTCTATAACTTTTAAATAAAAGTATTACCATCAATATCTTTGAAACATTGAATAAATCCTCAAAATGTATTCTTTGGTCCGTGTAAGATTATAGTGTTAAAAAATTTGATTTCCCATGAACGTTTTTTTTTCTCGTTATGTCAGAGTATGAAGTTTTTGGGATGAGATTTTTGTCGTCCAAAAAAATCAGTCAGTAAAAATTTAAAATGTTATTATCTGCGCGAGTATCTCAAAAAAATCAGCTTTTAATAACCCGTTGCCATTGCATTTACAAAAGCGCTGATTTTTTAAAAAAATAAGTTAATGGCTACCGCAAATAACACGTAGAAAAATGTCATTTTGAGCACGTTATTATATGAAATGAAATAAATAGAAAATGGGATATTTTTTTAAAAAATAAATGCGAAACGAAGTTTTTTTTAATCCTTTGTGACCCATTCAATTAAACGATTAAAATGAATAAACACATAATTTAACTTGCAGGACACACATAAATTAACTTGCATATATATATATATATATATATATATATATATATATATATATATATATATATATATATTTCCAAAAAAAGGTTTTCGTAATTATTGAATTTTTATCTCTTACAAATCAAATCCAATCTAAATCTTAAAGCAGTTGATATCAAATTAGTGTGATATATAATACTAAGAACAAAATACTGGAAGGCTTCTGTGATAACTTGTTATGTGACTATCAAAATATGAAGCTTAAAGATATTTTCCAGACGAATCGTTAACAGACCAAGGTACATAAATATTTAATTGAAACTTTTAGAAAATATTATTACTGAAGAACCACATAGTCTCCGAAGGCGACTAGTATATCAGGAAATATTAATGTATCCCATTTTTACATGAATTCTTAGGTAAGTAATTGTTTCGCTTAACGTGTATTTACATTAGTTAATAAGATTCTGAAACCAATTATATTCGTTAAGTGAATTTCTATTTACTATAGAAAATAGTAGTTCTATGCATAAGATGTGAGTACATTGAAATGGAAACTCATTCTGTCTTTAGAATAAACATTTAGAATGAATTCTGCGGATAGTGTTAAATTGGTTCTGCTGCTAACTCAAGGATGGATTCCGGGAAGCCCGTGCGAAATACCGAAATCCACCGACACGTTCATTGGTTATTCACGTCAGGAACCGTTTAATTTATCTGCTCGGGGGTGGGCGTGGTTCCGCTGTGAGGTCGGGGTATTTATTACAGCATCATACAGGAAAGGGGGTACGATGGGAAAACAGGAGATCTTATAATGGAAAATTTGTTCTGTTTATTTTCTTCCATTGTGTTTAAATAAATTACGCACTAACTTATGCGTTTAAAATTTCTCTATTCTCTTTTTTAGTATAATTAAAAACCGCATCTTGTGATAATGACATTTAAAACCAATGTCACAAATGCTATTTAAGAGTTCTAAATGGTATGGTAAAAACTTTTCAACTGCTATTCTATTGATTCAAAATTTTTAAGTTTTATTTGCATGTTTGTATCGGATAAGTTCATTTAATTTTAAATGTGTTTTAGAAATGTATTTTATTAATTACTGACCGAAAATTAAAACTTTAATTCTTCTGCCAGTTAAATTGAAAAAAAAAAGGTTATAAATTCACGAAAAACTATTTTGTTGAAAATGAACTTGCTGTTTCAATGGCCAGTTGGCTTACCATATTAATTTAGTCAAATATCAATTTTGATTAATTGCATCTTATTGTAATAAAGTTAATTTTGATGGCAAAAGAAAGTGCTGTTTAAAATCATAATTATAATTAAATTATATTCCAATATCTAAAAGTCTCGTTATTAATTTTCATAAAAACCCCACTATCAGTTCTTCCCGATTCGGATTTGCCTCCGTCGGATAGTCAATACTTGGGAGGGGAGATTACTTTTGACCTTAAGAGCCAATTGACGCAACAGCATCTCTGGTTGAGCCAATTGTTGGCTGTCGAATTCTCGTTAAAAGTTACGTTACCAAAAGATATAGCAGGAGTCAGAAAATTAAAAATAGTGTAGGGCTTAACACGAATGTCTGACCGACCCCATTTACGCATAAAACCAAGAGGACTGTCCCTCTTCAACCTGCTGTTGTCTAAGCTAAACATTATCTAAATCTATGCAAATAATCTCCCGAAAATGAGTGATAAACTTTAAAAATCAATAACAAAAAAGACGGACAGCGAATGGAAAGTAATCTTTTATATTACATTCTGGAAATCAGCGAATTTTATTCCCACAAACTGTAAACTAATCTAATTTATCAGCTGGCTGATTGTACTGTAAAGTAGGAAAAATAAAAACTGGTATGAAAAAGTTGCAAGGACTGTAGGGAAAAATTTTAAAAATTAAACTGATACAGTTTCAACTTACCTTTATTTTAAGAAAACAACTTAGCTCAGTTTGATGAAAAGATTTTCAAATCTCAAGTACTTAAACTACACCTGCTGATCATAATCTACAACGTCACCTGTAGGTGACAATGTTGATTAAATTTGCAATTTTGTAGGATAAAATTCCATGTTTCCTATGCGTAAAGCCACATACGATGTATTTCTATCTCATTTCGTCTTTTTATGACTTAATTTCAAACTACTTAAAATGATGTATTTTTGAAATTTATCAGTTTTTATTAAATCATCCTAATAATTAAAAAATATTTTAAAGTAAGAAATTGATTAATTATTGTAATTTAGGGAGTTTAATCATCTTTCTATAATATGCATGTTTAAAATAAATAAAATGCATATATTTTCAAAAATTTACTAATATATAAAAGTTAATTGAATTAATCGTTAAATAAAAAATGTGAATTAAACTAAGCAGTTATTGGTAAGGGGGCTATAACTTGCATTTTAATTGGAATTTTAAAAATGTCTTAATTCGTCTATGTTCTTGATAGCATGCTTTTGATAGATTCGAACTTGTTTTAAGATACTATATTCACTCCAAAAACTCGCATTTAATTATGAAATACCATACGAAGAATTTTTTCCTTTTTCATAAGCATTCTTTTAACTTTAATGAAATAAAAAATTAATAAATATTCTGTTTACAGATTTACTGTCTTCATTTGACAGCTTCTAAAGTTAATCTTTTCTTTTTTCTAAAAAAAATCTAGTCAGAATATCCGCACTCAATTCCAGCTGTTTTTTGTTTGCAAAATCTCTATTCCCGGTTCGGATATTGTGTCGCCGATCGACGTAATCCCTTACGTAACATCTCATTGCAAATGACAAGTTCAAGGAGAAAGCACATTAATCCTCATATTTTTCTGTTTGAACTAGAGTTGTAAAAGGCTGCAAAAAATGGTGCGAGGTATGTTTTATAATATAAGAGGATGTCTGACAAAGGCGTTTCAGGAAAATAGGCTTGGAAATATCAATTTTAATCTTCAAGAAATTTATGATAAAAGGTGACTGTATAATATTTGTTTATGCCGCCTTTTCCCTTTTAATAGAGAAATATCTTTTTTAACGTGAAAATATTTATATGTATAAGAAATATTATTTTTTTTTTTTAATATCAAAGGTTTTAGCTGTATGCCAATGAATAATTTAATCCAATAATAATAGTGTTGTTGCTCATTTACCTTAAAATATATTTGCGAATGAAATGGTCTTCATTTATACTTTAGGTTCACATATTCAAAAACTTTCTACACTTTTGCGGATGCATTTATTAATCTAATTAGAATTGAGAGAAAAGATGAAAAAAGAACGCATTCACATTTTGCATTAAGATGCACTCGGATTATTCACGGACAAAAAAAAAAAGAGTAAAAACTACGGATGAGTCGTAATATTGTGTGGATAAGATACTATTATAAAATAATTTAAAATAATTTTTATGTCCTATAAGGTTCTTAAACTTTAAATTATGATGTATGTGGGAGTCTAAATAAATCTTCGAAAAAAATTAGACTTCAGATAGCAGGGGTTTAGTGACATGATGTCTAGGGTTTTTTTAATATTTACGGGTTAGTTTCTAAACCAAAATTAAAATAATACAAACGAAGGATGAAGAGACTTCTTTAGAAAAATAAAAGAATTTATTTAGAGATAAAGGGGAATATTTACAGGGAAACATTAAAAAGAATTAAAACATGGAGATATTTAATAATCAGAAAGTTAGATTATTTCCTCTAGGAGGACGTTAGAGATAGGGAAACATTAAGACTGAAAATATATATTACCGCGCATCCGCTGAGCTTTGCGGGAATCGCTGACGCGTGAAGACAGACGTCTTCTCTTGACGAAAGTTCGTGGGGCCTCTCCCTCAAAGTTAATTGGGACAGACTTTCAAAAGACCGATAGGTGGCGTTGTTCTGGAATTCTAAACTAATTAAAAATTATACTCCTCTGGGAAATAATCTAACCTTTACAACTCTTGCTTTGGATTTCATATATCATCGGATGTTGATAAAACAAGATGAAGGGAGATGTTGGTTAATTAAAATAGTTCTTTGGGATATCCTACATGTATAAATGGAATATTTTTTATTCTTAAAATTTGAAGATTAATTTTAATATTATTTTGTAAAAAAAAATTAAAGTTAAAATTCATTTTTTTAAAATTTATTAGTGAATTTTTTGATAACTTTTTGAGATTATAATAGGTAAAATCGATCTCATTTTAACATATTATAAGAATTATTGAGATTACCCCTCCTAAAAGTCTTTTACAGCCTGAACTAGCCATATAAGCAATCAATATAAAATGGTACGGTCTGAAAACGGCACAAAACTCATACGCATGGGGAAATAAAAGAAAAAAAGAAGCTAAACGAAAATGTATCTAATGAGGCGGAAATCAAAGCCGAAGAATGACGAGGAATTCCGGAAATGTGATTGTCCTGAATGGGGCCAAATGTGGTACTCTTGGGGTACTAAAACGGACAGTAAATTAGAGTCACTTTTTGTGTGTTCTATATCATCAACTGAATACTGGATACAACCAATCAGTGAATACTTATTATTTCAGAAAACAGAATGTTGCTAACTTCACAAAATGTAAAAGTTAACTAAATGTTTTTTTAATTAGAATTTAAGCAGGATATTCCAAGCTTTCTGCAATACTTTGAAACAATAATCTCATGAAAGACTTTCTTTTAAGGAATTAAAATTCGAAATTTCCTCATATCAGTGCCGTTTTTATTTTCATGCAAATGTTCTTTTTTTAAAAATTTAATGAATATATATGAAGCCGATTTTGAAATAAATAAAATAGTTGATGAATCATTTGTAGATAAGATCCAGTAGTGCAACGTCAAGTCATTAATGTTTTGATATTTCTATTTTATTTTTGTAACTGTTTTTGGTTGATTTAGACCTTTTAACAGGCTTGAACGTAGAAAGTCGTCCAGAATCACTTTTATAGATATTCGAACTCAGAAGTTCATAATTCTATTACTATTTAAAAATCGGCAGAAACGTAGTTAATCGTTTTCTGAGAATTTCCCTAAATTCGTATGCGATGTAAAATCCCCAGTGTTTTCTTCTTTTATGATAATTGCCGTTTACGACACATTCAGACGCTGGGTATTTGACAGTCAATGGGTTAAAAATATTGTTGCATATTTCTTAAATGTTGTAGAAACACATAAGCAATAATTTATACTTGGAAAAAGTATTAATTTTTTTTCTTAACGGTAAAAAAAAAAATTACATCTCGCCATTTAAAAAAAATTCGTTTTCAATTTACAAAGTTATTTAATGTTTAAACAAACGTTTAGACGATGACGATTTTGTGAATTACAACTTTTTATCCAATAAGAATTTTTAAATTATTAGATATAAATCATTTTAATCTTGAACGATGCCAAGTGCAATGTATATAGATCTAATGTCAAACACTGTAAATATGCTGTTGCCTTCTAATATTTGACTTCATTGCATTACTTTTTTTCAAGTATTGCTGAATATAGTAGCGCAGTTCCAATGGAGTGTTATATTTTTAAATTTTTAGAATATAATTCTGAAAACAAATGTTTTTACATGATGCGAAAGTTTAGAGCGATATGCACGTTAGGTGTCATCTTTATTATCTAACTGTGAGGTTCTTGCCAAAATAACCTAATTATTGTCACAAACATTAAATTAACTACCGAAAATGTTTCAACTGTGATGTTTTTTTTCTCATTTTTATAAATTAATACAATCACATGATACCATTTTATTATCTTAAAGTTCAATATATACAAAAAGTATAATTTTCGTAGTTAATGTCATAATAATAACTTCTCTACAAATAATTAACTTATATTTTCAACTGTTGTGAGACTGAAGCCATTTGAACTTATCAGACATTAACTTCGCTCAACAGTTTTGACCTGCGCAAAATTCATTGTTTTTTCTTTCTATGAAATATGGATACTAAAGAAGATGGCTATATAAATACATTATTATGTATTTATATAGCTATCTTATTATTATTAAATTATTTTATGACATTTCAAAAGCTGTTTGAAATTAAAAATCTTTAAATTTGGTTTAAAGACTATAAATTATTTATCCTTTCAACTGAAAGCATTTTTATTTATCTTTGTCATGGACCGACTGCCAAATGATTTCTAAAAATATGTATTTCGAATTAGGATTTTATAAAACTCGTTGATCCGACAAAACTTACATTTCGACTTATTTTATGATTAATATACTTTCTCTTTACTGCGAAAAAATGATGAAAAAATTCTGATAGCAAGGCAGGCATTTAAAAATGCGAAATTTGTGTTCCAAATTCTTCTTTTCCTAATGGGCCAATCGGGGTCTCACATTATATATAGCTTTAATGTCCTTGAAGAATGCAATTAAATGAAAGTGAATTTATTCACTGTGATTATCCTCCCCTATTCTGGAATTCCGATGTAGTTTAGCTTCCGAGGTTAACTATAAATCATTGCTCCCGGTGATTACGCATCGATTTGCTTTGAGTTTTTCAATTCCAGAACTATTAAAAGATGATTATCGCCAAGCGAGCCTTGAATACATGATGAAACTGATTCGAAACGAATACATTATTACATTAAGATGTGAAAAGGGATTAATTGTAGTTAATTTTCGAAAGAAATTCCTTTTTATTACGTTGTAGCATTTCAAAATGAACTTGTCTTTTAAAAATCAACTTTTATTTTCGATGGAACAGATTTGGTTGAAAAGGCTCGTTTTTTGTACCTGTTACAATCTTCATATATAAAGATGTCAAAACATTTTATTATATTTTGCTAATATTTCAAATGTATGTGACTAGATTCG
>JAOUZG010034668.1:29258-90027 GCA_026289955.1 Argiope argentata
TTTTTTTTTTTGCGTAGTTGCAATTTTTATGCAAACTGATATCTATGATGATAGGTTAAATATATATATTTTTTCAATTCTTACTATTAGTTCTCACTCTCAATATATATATTTTGCTCAAATTTTCAATCGTTAGTAAAATATTATTTATTCTTACACTAGAGTTGAAATATATTTTTTTAAGACTTGCAGTGGATGTCACTCGATTTTAATGCAGTTTTTCAATTATACTTATTTTGTAATTAAATTGAATTAATTTAAATACTTTAAATAGATATTTAGAAGTTTGTAATGAATTTTGAAATCTAAAGGTATTAGATCAGTCTTTAAAATGCAAGGATTTCAGTATTTTTCACGTGAAGTGAAGAATGCGAGATCAATTTTCCCGACAATCAATCATTTTGGGATTAATTATTTATATTGAATGCAACTATTTAATAAAAAGTAACTGAAACAATTTTTTTTCTTTGCTTACCTAAAAGAAATAGACTAGATTTTTTTGTGTGTATTACTCGTTTATATTTTCTTTAAATGACTCGATAGCAATCATTATTATTAAAGTAATCTATTAAGAAAGCGAATATCAAATATTATGCATGTATTAAATAATTGAAAGTAAATAATGAGTATAAAATGCCAGTTCCTCCGAATTTTAAATTTCGTTATAGATAGCAATCCTTTGAAGACGCAATTACCAAATTCCTATGTAAAATATCCGATGGGTAATTTAAATTGTCCATTGCTGCCGCGTTCACTATCCGTACAAAAGGCAATTAAGTGGAGTTCAATTCATCCAATGAAATTACTCCCCTGCAATTTAGTAATTCCGATGCGAGTAGAAAGACGACACTCGAGGTTACCTAAAAATTATCGCTCTCGTGATTGCGCGCCGAATTATTCTAATCGGATTTGTCAATTCCAGGGCCATTAAAGAATCATTTTCCCCGTCAATGCGTCGTTCTTAACGCGATCATTTCGAAATGAACGAATGATTCCTTGGAATGGCGGAACTAGATTACATTTCGTTTCGTTATGGAATTTCATTGAATTTTATATTTATTGCAATGCATAATTTGAAAATAGAATGTTTTTGGAAATTGTCTTGTCAGCTCAAAGTTTCTCTGATAACGTTTGCGTGTGTTAAAAATATTGTAAATAAATTATCTAAAGAAAAAAAAATCTCTTAAAGAAAATATGTCGAAATATTACAATTCGACTAGGTGAATTTCTTTTTCGTTGATGTTCTTTTAGAATAACGGTGTTCTCGTATATCTAAAAAGGAGGCAGTGTGGTGTGGAATTATAGATCATGACTGAATTTTATTTTTATTGCCATTTGTAATATGAAATAAGACGTTCTTTAGAAACTGTTTAATAATCTCGCAATTATTCAAAAGGTGTTTACAATGCATAAAAAAATATTGTAAACGAAATATTTAAAGAGGGAAAAAACTCGGAAAAAATGTATCTTAAAAAAAGTTTTGACAAAGCGATTTTTTTTTGTTGATTTTCGTTTAGAATATTGGTACTTTAGATATCCACAAATAGTTGAATGTGATGAAGAATCATAGGTGTTGCATATTAAAAAACAAGTAATATAAAAAAAATTTAGTTTCAATTCTTACTTAGATTAACAAAATTTTTTTATTTTAATTACTTTTTCTTAAATAATTACAATTAATATAAATATGACAGAATCACAATATTAAGCAGCGAAACAGAAAACAAATTTTCTGGCAATTTCCATTCTCTTTTCTATACACGGTGTTCGAACTCGCTGCCCAAGGGATACGAATCCAATGCCCGACCAATCAGACTATCCAGACCTTAAAATTACAATTAATATAAATAACTGATCAAACAAATATACTGGCATTGAATTTTCAACGCTAATTGTAACAACGCACAATACGTGATTTTCTACACCAGTTGGGAACGTAATACAGATTAGAAATTTCTAATTTTCTTTATTCTGTGTTATTTTAATCTGAAAGTACTTGAAAATGAATTGAAAAAATCGTTTTGTTAACAATGTTTAAGTGCATTAAACATTTTGAAAATAAATAGAATCGTTTAAAATAATCGGTCGAAAACATGTTAAGCTTAACCTCATTAGTGTGCGGAAAAAACAAACTGAATTCTTTACTTATTTGTCGATGGGGAAATGGACATTTTTGGCTAGAAATTTAGTTTTTAATGAATGCATAAAAAATTAGCGTATTGATATTCGTAAAAACTGTGCTGACATCAAATGTCATCAAAAATATTTTCTTGAACTTGATCGGATGAATAAGAAGTATTTTATTAACGATTGAAAATTTGAACAAGGTATAAAGGGGGAGAATGAGCTAATAGTAGAAATTGAAATGAAATGTTTGTTCTATATCATAAACAATATTTTATATGCATTTTCATTTGATATTTAGTAAGTTTAACATCGAACAAAAGGCAGCATTTTGTTTCCCGAGAATTAATTGTTAAATATTCAAGAGATCTCACCTAATGAGTAATAATTTCTGAAACAAAAAAAACAATAATGAATATTTAAAAGGAACTTTTTCTTAGACCTAATTGATTGCAACCTCAAGTTCGAGTTTCCAGAATGTTAAATAAGCATAAACCGTATTTAATTGCTTCGCATTCAAATACCTTACTCACGAAATGGGAGAGAATCTCTTAATGATCCCTGGATTCGTTTAATTATCGCCATAATGCAAATAATCCTCTAACCATAATTAATGAAATAAACAGCAAATTATACAGCCTAAATTGTTTACTCATTTTTCACTTGAGAAATTCTGTTGTATTCATTGGAGTCAAAAATTATATTTCTGTTATTTCAGACGATTTTTATCTTGAACCGTTTGCCGCGAGTTTGCTGTCGGAAATTATTGCATTTATTATATTTGGAGTTAAATCGATTGGATAAATTGATAACTGAAGCTTGAAATTAAAGGATGGAAATTCTGCTGAGGTTTTCTTTTGAATAATTAATACCAAAGAGAAAATCCCGATTAATTAGGTTTCCAAATTAATATTCCCTATATTTATTATGATAAACGGAAAAAATAGAAAAATTATCAGATTGGAAAATAATAATGTATAAATTCAAATAATAGAATAAGGTTTGAAACAAAGAATTTCACATTGGCAAAACTTGAAGTAAGAAAAAATAAATGTTTATTTGGAAGATTTAACTCTGCATTGAAGAATGTAATGGAATACATTCAATGAAGGAAAATTCACATGAAAAAACTCTTTGAACATGTCGTATAAAATTTAAATGCCGGGCTTTATTTTTATGGTAGTTTGAGGAGGGATATAATTCTTATTACAAATAAAAAATGGCAAATTCTGCTTTTCTAATATGCAACTCTTGATTTACAATTTTAAAAATATTGTATTTCGATATTTCAAATTATTTAATACATTATTTCGATATTTTAAATTACTTAATACATTATTTCGATATTTCAAATTACTTAATACAACATTATTTCGATATTTCAAATTACTTAATACATTATTTCGATATTTCAAATCACTTAATACATTATTTCGATACTTCGAAGATTTTAAATGTATTGATTCGATTCTTCAAACTATTTTATGTATTATTTTGGTATTTCAAAATAACCCACTACATGGGGTAGAAAGAAGTGTTCATTCGATAAATGTATCGCAGAAAAAATTATAGAGTTCAGATTTTTAAGTAATCATTCAACTTTTTGTTATCTATTAAAATAATCTATTAAAGTTTGGGCAAAAAGAAAACAGTCTCCTTATTCTGCCATGAAGCAAATCTGAGTCACATGAATGTTTGAATTTCATTCTTCTTTTGCCACGAGGAAGCTCCATATACTCTTATTCGTGGTTGTTACGCGTAGTTAAAATTCCTAAAATACTGATAGTAAATGCCTTTAATCTTATCAGTTCAAATAGCAAAAGAAGGAAACTTCTTGGGTAAATATTCTATTGCTTAAAAAATATTTAATGAAAGAAAATAAAAATAGGAAATGTGCTATGCGTATTTCTATGTATTATATCAGAACATCATTTTTTGAATGGCCAAGTCCCACGCGCTCGTGCAAGTTAAATTATATTTTTATTCCTTGTAATGGTTTCGTTGAATGAGCCCCTTTAGTATTATTGCAAACGACCCAAAAAAACTCTGTCTCGCATTGATTGTTTTAAAAAAAATCACCTTTTTATTTCATTTCATATAATCACGCTCTCAAAATGACATGTTTCTAGGTTTTATTCGCTGTAGTCATTAACTTATTTTTATGATCAGAGCTTTTGAAAATGCAATAGCGACACGTTATTAAAAGCTGATTCTTTAAGAAGCTCGTGCAGATAATAAAATTTCAAATTTTCGGCAAAGGATTTTTGTTGACTCCAAAAACCTCATCCCATAAACAACATCCTGTTCTGACATTATAACAAAAAAAACAGAACAAGTATAAAACTCAAGATTTAGTGACATTTCAGCTCTCTATTTATTACTGAAATCAAAATAAATGTAAATAATTAATTAAAAAAATTCTAAATGACGTAAAAACAATAAATGAAATTTATTTTTTAAAATAAATTTTAAATTATATTCTTACTTAAATCATCGGTAATATTTTATTTATTTTAAACAATGTAAATACTCAATCTAACCCTCTGAGAAAGATACATGTCCCAAGGTACATATTTTTACGAAACCGTTCGTTGAATATACGGTGTAGAGGAAGGGTTAGACCGAACTCGCAACGTTAGGGCTTGTAGCAGTGATAACGAGAACACTAGACAAAAGTGATCTCTCCTTTTCGGAAGTTGTTACTTGGCTTATGAAGCTATGACTACAACGGCTAATAGAGTCATATGGTGAGTGGAATCCAATAATTGAATTTCCAGGTTTGCAGAAATTATCGCCTAAAAACTGAAAACGCAGATCTATTTATATAATAGGAACCGTACTTCTAAAATCACTATTTAAATAACAGTAATAGCGCTATCGCTCAGAGTAATCGTTTCAAAGAGAAATTAATGGCTAAGCATTTCGGATATTCATAGATTTCAACTGGATATGACATCGTATGGTCTTGTTCTACCCCGCGACGACCCACCTAACCGAATAGGTGTAAGACCTTGAATGCTGCCGGGGTGAGAATCCATTATTTATATATTGAAATACTTATCCATCGAGAGGACAAGGGCGATAAATAAGGGTTTTCATTATATGGAAATTGTGCATCATACAGAAATTTTGAGAAAAGTATCCAAATTTTTATTCCAAATAAAAAACAGAGCCGTAATTCATTTAGTAACCAAATCTCGCTTTTGTTGTCGGATGTCAATAGTGTAGCATCCATTAAAATTACCAGTAAGTATTTTTTTTCTTTTTTACCATAAAATTAACTTGGCAAGAAAATGGTGTCATTAATCTGGAAATATTTTGTGTATTATAGCAATTTTGGTTTACAGGAATTTTTAGACACTTTTTATTTTCTTAACAGGATGCTGTAGTTGGATAAATGTTTTGTGATCGCAAACATTATTCATTTCGTAAATGTGCAAGCGCATGTATTTGATTTATGTCGCCAAATCGCCTGTTGAGTAATGGATCTGAAATTTTAAAGATTCGAGTTGACTCATATATTTTTAGGTGATCGGATTCGTACGGAATATTTCATTATTGATGCATTCAAATTCACTCTATTTATACAGCAATTGTGGCTTTAATGATGTCTCTTCTTTTTTCTGTTCCCTCTTGATGACTTGCTTATAGCAAGAAAAGATACGACTAAGAAATGCCAGATTGGCAATAAAGATAACAGATCTGCACTTTTCGATTTCTTCTCTTTGCTCAATACCCTTAATTTAAGATATGTTTTGCCACTATTTCTGTCTTGTTAGAGTTTTTTCAGAATATATCATCTACGAAAGGTACTGTGAAGATTTGAAAGCATATATATGTGGGAGTCTAAATCTTCTAAAAACGTTACTCTTCAGATAGCGGGGTTTTGGAGGCGTGATGTCTAGGGGTTATTTAATATTTATGGGTTAACTTCTAAACCAAGATTAAAATAATGCAAACGAAGATGAAGAGACTTCTTTAAAAAATAAAAGAATTTATTTATTGTTAAAGGGAATTATTTAAAAGGTGGAGTATTTACAGGGAAATATTAAAAAGAATTAAAACATAGAGATATTAAATAATCAGAAAGTTAGAGTGTTTCCTCTGAGGAAGACGTTAGAAATAACGAAACATTATGACTGAAAACATATTGCCACGTAGCCGCGTGGCTTTGCGAGCGGGAACCGCGGATGCGTGGGAACGCTTTTCTCTTACAGTTGTTAGTAGGGCCTCTGCCCGAATATTAATTGGGACAGTTTTTCAAAAGCTCGATAGATGGCGTTGTCCTGGAATGTTGTATGAATTAAAAGTATCAAACTCTGGGAAATTATTTATCCTTTTACAATTCTCGCTTTCAGTTATGTCTGCCATCGGGTGTTGATAAAACAAAAATGAGGGCAGATGATGGTTAGGTAAAATAGCTCCGTGAGGATATCCAACATATATAAAGTATCTTAGTAAAAAAAATTATTAATAAATACATCATATTGGCTTAAATTCTACTTAATATTGATTTAAATTCATTATCAAGATTAATAATTTTCAATATGATGTAAGGGATCGATATTTTGACGAAATGTCAGACCTCTCGCAGAAAAAATCCTTGGCTTGAATCCCTGCCTGACTTTGAACCTCAAAAAAGTCTTCAAATCGGATTCATTATATATTTTTCACTTTCGATTTCTAATTTTAACTTAAAACCTTTTTGCTAATTTAGTTCATTTCATTTGTGTTCTAGTTGTAGCAGCATTCGCGCTCTCTAAATACAATGTTCTTTTTGATATTATGGTTCTGGTAATTTGTTGAGGTCTTTTCCATGTTGTTTATCCTTGATTTGATAGTAAGGATATCATAGTAATCTGAATTATAATTTTGATTTTTTTTGCTCTCTTTTCTGATTATTTTGTATTTGTTGACAGTGAGGATAAACTGATATATTCATTTAGCAATAAATAATTAATTGCTTTTAAAAGTATATCATACAGTTCATGTGGTATTTAAAATATATTACACGCTAGTTAATTATTCACGTTAATAGATTTTTACTTTAATTAGAAATGAAAACAATCAGTAAGGGAAAGAATTCATATATAATATAAATTCGTGCTTCAGAGAAAAGTAATGTAATTCTTTTCTGAATATCTCCAGTTCAGTTTTATCGAAGCAAGATAAACATTTTAGAAAAGTAGAATTGGGAATTTAGAGATTGCTTTTCAAAACATTGCTATAAACGCAGTGATGTATTAATGTTTTGAAAGGAAGCGATGAGCATAGAACTGCAACTGGCATTAAGAAAGCATCAACTATGTATTATTAATAAAGTCAATGCATTTTTTAGATTAATTGAACTATGTTCTGTTGTTTTAAGTAACACTCAACTGGCGAAAGCACTTTTGAAACTCCGCTCAATGTATAAGTGTTATTCTTTCGTCTAACATTAAAATTTTAAATACCCTTGAATATTTTATTCGTTTTAAGGAAATTAAAAATAAATATTCAACGAGCTTTCTTAGTTAAATATTCATTCTCTTCGAACGACAAATATAACTATTATTACGAGAATATTAAATTATTCCCTTTTAAAATTTAATATAACCGCAATGAAAATGAAAGAAAATGGAATTTTTTAACTTATCAGTACAGTTATGAATTATTACTGTCAGTGCCTTTATGAATATTTTTTTATTATTTATAAAATTGCTGGCTGAGACATTGAATGAACACTGTATATAGGCCTAAATACATTAGGGCTCATAAATTAAATTTCACGAAATTTGTACTTATGGTTTTGATTTTTAGGATATTAAACTTGCAGGAACATTGCGCTACTAAATGCTCTAAAGAGTGCAACAAAGCGAGAATAGTAGTGAAGCGTGAAGATCAGTAAAATCTCTAGAATTCGAATAATAATAATATATAAGCAATAGAAAAACTTTTTAAAGTCAACTCCTGCTTAAGTCTACAAAGAAAATTTTTATTTTATTTACTTTTTATTAAATAATTAAAATTAATAGAAATGATTTTCGTAAGAATTGAACTCGCATTCTTCACGTTCACGTGAAAAATACTGTTCATTACAAACTGCTAAAACTCCATTTAAAGTACTAAAAATTAATTAAAGTTAAGTAATGAATAATTATTTTAGAAAACTGTATTAAAAACAAGTGTCATCCACTAAAATTTTTTTAAAATGTATTTAAACACGAGAGGATAAGAAGTATTTTATTAACGATTGAAAATTTGAACCTGGTATATATAAATATATATAAGGAAAGTTTGAACCAGTATTAGGAATTGAAAAAAGATGCAAGCGCAATTTGAAGGACAATTTGACTTCAGATTTTAAAATCAGGTTTGATTGACATTAATTCAAGGCTTTAGATTTGCCTAGTATATTTTGAACATTCGTAATTGATTTCTCTGAGCAATTTTCAGTGTACTTAATTAACAAAAAATTATAATTATATTTAAAATAAAGTAATATATGTACGGATATTTTAAAATCTAAATTAAATCCTAATTATTTCAAAAGCTTTTCCTTAATTTAGCCCATAATAACTTCATTCAAAAATGTTCTCTTATTTTCTGATCCCATTTTACTTCTTCTATTTAACTAATTCAACAAATGCTTTGTAAAACTGAATCGACTGAAAGTCGACAGATTCCCACACTCCGAGTAAAAGGATAAAATATGTCTAAGTAAAAATGATTAAAGATACTAATAAAAAAATGAAATCAAATATTGCAAATTTCTAGTTATAATGTCAGAATATTAATATAAGTCATTAAGTAGTTTAAGCCAATTTGAAAAAAGCAGTATTGGTAAAAAAAATCAGCCTTTTACAAAACGCATTTGCTTTCATAGAAGCATACATAATAATAATAATGCAATACTTGTAAAAGCATGTAAAAATTTATGCAATTAAATTATGGTGATGAATATTGTAATTTATGCTTTATTCATTGCCTACGTGATTGCAAGCTTCAATTATTTAAAACTTCCTCACGAAAACAACATCATGTTCTCACATGATAAAACCACACTTCCGAAAACTTCAGACTCAGGTTAAGGGTCAGTTAATTTCAAGAATTCTGACCATCTCAAGCATTATTTTTTGAATAGAGTTCATTTTCCACGAAAAAATAAAAACAAGAAACGAAGGCACAATAACAGGATCTGCATAGTATTCCGGTTGATGGAAAATTTTAATCAATATCGATGCATTCTGTACAAAAAATGTAAAAAATATATATAGAATAAATTTTTTAAGATAGTCATTTCAAAATAACATTGAAATTATTTTTCCAACAATTTTGTTTCGTTAGAAAAAAAGAGAAAATTCCTTGAAAAATGAGTGTTTTACTAAATACACTAAAGTTGAAAATTATTGATCAGCTTGATTCAAATTGTCATCTACTATTACAAAGGAAAGTTAATCGTAAATTTTAAATATATTTTTGCCATTTATAGATCAATATATCGATTTTAAAGCGAGTGATACAAGCTTCTCCATGTAGTGGAAGAAAGTACCGCAAAGAGTTAAACACTTTCCCCTAATCCAAAACTTAGTTTTGAAATTAGCAGTCATTACTCAAACTTCACGTTCTTCTATACTTAATTTCTTGATTTATAACCAGACGGCATAAAAAATAAAACAACATTTCAAAAATGAATCTGAAATAAGAGCAAGAAAGCAAGCAGTGCAATATTACAAAAATAAATCCGGATAGTGTAGGAGAAGAAATATTTACCAAAAAAATGTAGAATAAATATTGTTTCCAGAAACTTTTTAACTTCTGAGGAAGTTTATTTTAAAGATTTACGGACTTTGATGACTGATCGAAACTTCAGGGACGTATTTCAAATTAATGGTTTCCTCCATCGCCTTTCTGCTGGAAATATTGACAAATCTTTCGTTGAGACACGAAACATATTTTTGTCTCTATCAACGCTGACAAGTTGTTTGATAAATCCCATATCTGTGATATATATTTTATATTTACTCTGCATTCTGTTTTCATATACAAATGCATCCGAATGATAAAATACTGTCTGCATTTCAAGATAAATTGTGCCTGGCTAGTGAATTCGTAAATGCTTGCAAGAGAATGCATTTAGTTGTTACAGTATGCTTTATTCAATACATATAGTGCATATTGCTTGGAAATAGAAAAAAGGACTCTCCTTAGAAAATGCTACAAATTTTTTTGTTTTTCTTTAGTTCACATTCGCATATTGGTTGGTTAAAATCATAAATACCTTTTAATGAGAAATTTGTTTATTAATTCTCTTTTTTTATTTTCTCCTATATATATATATATATATATATATATATATATATATATATATATATAAATAGAAAGTGTTGTAATTAATTTTTGTTATTCGAACTCTATATTTTGTTGATTAAGTGCATTCAAATACGAAAACCATATATTATTAGAATTATATTTATCATATTCTGCGCTTATTAACTCAGACACTTCTTTTACTAGATAAATGAAATAAGGTGAAAAATTTCTTACATCATTTTGTAGATTTGTTTCAAATTTTTAATGAAATAATTTTTTTTGTCTGTCTTTCTGTCTAGATGAGAATGTATACAATGGGTGCAAAATGTGAAAAGATTATATATATATATATATATATATATAATATATATAAATATTAAAATTTGAAGACTATATGTATTAAGTAGCATTAATTTTGCATTTGTTTCAATTAAAGATTGACTGTCTGTCCGTCTTTATATTCATATACATGGTAAGTGTAATAATTTAAAAGAAGTTTAAAATAATATATAAAATATGCGAATTAAGATTTTCTTTTGTTTTGTGATTTATATCAATAGAAAGATATATTAATTATTATTTACGTAATGAAATCTATTCCCTGAATTTGCGTAATATATTTTATTTAATCTAGAAATAATTTTTGTAACAAAAATATTAATATCTGAATTGAATCACACACTCATAAATATTACATAAAAGTTTTCAAAAAGAAAAAAAATAAAGACAATTTTTCTTTCAAATTGATACTTTTGAAAGTTTTTTTTATCAAAAGTTTTTCATAAATATTTGTTACTTAAAAAATATCCAGATGTAATTTGATTTTTTTTTTCAATTTACATCTGGATATTTTTGATGTATTGAGAAAGTATGGATATTTTGAGAAAGTAGTGCTAGAGGGTGTTTAGAGGAGTATTGTACCATTTTTCATCGAGATATTGGGAAAATTCCGAAAGAAGAGTCATTGGAAGATAATGATTCCGGATTGAAAGCCCTAATTGAGATCCCAAAGGTTGGATATATAGAGTGGGGGGGTTATATGGGTCAAAGTTTCACTTCATTCATGAAATAACGATTGGACAAGTCCCATTGCTTTAATAGAAACATTACCATCCCAAAAAATTCCGAGAAACAAATTTGTAATATGGGATGGGCTAGATCTGCTAAAACTACTCTATACTTCTCTCGGTGATCCTTTCTTTCGAGATAGCGATTAGGTCCATCAGAAACCGAAACACGACTGTCATAACAGATCCACATCCATGCCTGACTTGGACAATCATGTTCATACTTCTGTAAAAATGTATTTCTACATGTAACTGTCCTTTACATGTTAGAATAACACGCACAGGACGGGTACGTGTTTCTGGACGAATCTTTTGCCTATTCCCGTACCGTTGTAGGAAAAGGATTCATCTGACCGTATGGTGGTCTTCCAAATATCAGTCAGGTAGGGTTTGTGAATATGATTCCGCTGTCGAGTACTTTTGGCTTTAACATCTAAGACTAATATTTTGGAATTGCTGCTGTGGTATTATGCTTATGATTGGGACTCTTTATTTATTATTGTGACTCTTTATTGATTGATATCCTCAGTCACTTTGGTAGCCAGTTTCTTTTTTTTTTTAACTTTACAATCCGCTTCAATATAAGTGAGTTTCCTTTACTCAACCTCTCCTACTGCCCACAATTTTACTTGTTTGACCTTGTGTACGCTGTTATGATTTTAAACGCCTTACCTCTAGAAACGATTAAAATCTGGGCCGTTTATGTTACTATTGCTTCAGCTAGCCATGCTCCTAAAATCTGTCTCCTATTAAAGTCTCTAAGGTAATGGCCTTTTACACTTTCAGTGATACGCTTTTGATAAAATTCTTAAATGCATACGATTTCAGTAAAGCTACTTCATACTACAATATTACATTCGCTCCATAATCAAAAACAGATGACTAGGATTCTATTTTAATGCTTAAGAAACGCATTCGAATGCATCATTTTTATTCAAAAGAGCATCTATTATTTCCTTAACAATCTGTTCTTAAATGTTTTTAATCCCATATAAGTATATAGCTTTTGATAATATAGCATGTACTAATCGTTAGGCGGTCCGGTCACTCGCCTTATGGTTTAAATCATTGGGCTTTTGTGGCAGCTCGTAGAGTCGGGTATGACTTTCTCTTTAGAGGAATTAAAAAAAAATTCTAGAATTTTTTAAAACTTTATATAGTTCATTCATTTATTACTCAAATTAAATTTAATCATTTAAAGACAAACGAATCGAAAATTATTTTGAAAGCTGATGCGAAAGATTTAAGAATCTTGTATCGAATTTTTTAACCAGTAAAAAAGATATAAAAAAGACAGAAAAGTACAACGTTTCTCCGTAGCGAAAACCTTCACACATCGATCCTTTCAACTTCGGGTTGCAGAGAAAGTTTGTCTCTTCAATGTCACGGACATTTTGTAAAGAATAGAGATTAAAAGAGGTTCAGTGGAGAGGATAATACTTCATTGAAGGTTTCTTCCTGTTAAAATAAATAGGCTGAGGTGAAAAAGGAAAGCGAACACATCAGTAAAAGAAATTCAGTAAAAAAAATTTTTTTAAAAAGGGTCTTAATTTTAAAATTCACGATTTTTATCATTTTTTGTTATCTTTTTTTTATCATTTTTGACAAAACCCTCCAACGTGAAGTATTTTCAATAAACAATTATCTCGTATAAAGCTCTTTTTGCATGTGAAAAAAGGACAACTCAAGTGCACAGTGAGATAGATTTTCAAAATTCAGAAAATTCAGGTTAGAATTTATAAAAGCGTATAGACTTTTGGAGCAAATCCATCAAATGTTTCATTATCTGTCCATCTGTTTGTGCACGATGTAATTCAAAAGCAGAGTAAGCCCGAAAAATGAAATTTTGTTCGTGATCTTAACGTTAAACCAGGCTGAGTGCTCTACTCAACACGTTCTCACATTATCTCTAATAAATATGTTGCCCCAAAGAACACTTTACATGGCATTGATGTAGTTATGAAATATAGATATTCCAAGGGAATTTAGCATTTTTACTGAATCCCTCGTGCGCTGCTTGTCGAGTTTTTTGTCGATTAATAATTGATGTACAGTAAGTAATATCTGAACATCCAACTTCTGTTTGAATCCATTTTTCTCATTTGATTGTAATAAAAATGTGAAATTAAAACTACATTTGCGATAAAAAAATCTGTTGCATAATTTGAGGTATTAGGTCATTTCTTGTTTCGGTTTTGTGTTTACATCAGGAAATCGGCTGCCTTTTTATATTTTTAAGGTATTGAAAGATTATTTAAAAAAGTAAATCATAGTACTCTCTTGAAACGAAAACAAAATTCATGATATCGTAGATGTAAGATTATATGTATTATGGAGCATAAATACAGTAAATTGATATAATACAATTTCTTAATTTGAAGTCATTAAACCCCGTGAAATGAAACGATGTTTTTATTACCCTCAAATATTTTATAATCGAATAAGGACGACTTAAGATTAGTTAGATATTCATTATATTCAACAGTTTGTCGATGTAGATTGTTTCATGTAGACATATTGTCTAACATAAATTGTTATATTATCTAATTATTTTATCTAATTTCCTTTACAAACTTATTCTCAAAAACAGATTATTCATATCTTTCTTGATACTGAATCATAAAATACAGGATTTTTTCATAACAGATGTCCAGTGATTTGTACAGAAGTTTTTCTATTTTTAGTTTAACATTAGTAATAGACATAAACTTCTCCCATATTTACAATTCTCAAAGGTTTTGCGGAAAAGCGTCGACCCATTCTACCAAATGACCATTTTGTAAAACGAACCGACGTGGCGCGTTAAATTAAGTGTTCGGTTTCAAGATGTTGCCGATTTGAGAGTAAGCCGACTATGCATTCGGCAGTGAATTTTTTCGGAAGTTGAGGATCGTTGAATTATAAGTGAACTTTTTAACCAATGAAAATCAGGGAGATAAGCTGCTTGTTAAATCACTCTGTCTGTGATATTTTGGAAGGTAATTTGACATTAGGACTGAAAGAGTCGTCGTCTTATTGTTGTGAAGACTGGTGACTTTACCTTTGGAGGTGTTGAGTGCTTGTAATATAGAACTTATAGCCTGTGCCGCCTAGGAATCTCTTAGGGTACGCAAAATATAATAATCCGCCTAATTTTGAAAAATACTTCAAAAGTACTAAATTTTTTCAGTTTAGTGATGTAATAATAAGCGTCCATTAAAATACTTTCTTTAATATTATGTAAACCGTAAGGTAATAGAATGGAGATTTGACACCATTAAAATTTTTTTTATATTTACTTAATCTTTAAAATTATCGAGAATAATCGACCTTTCCCTGGATTGGTATTTCAGTTGTCCTCGTCATCTGGCTATGGTTCGAAAGGACGAAATTCCTCCCTAAATAATCCTTATGCGACATCAAAAAGCTATTTGACCACAGCCAAACTATTCTGCTATTATATTTTCTTAACACCGTCACAATAAACAATAATTTCTATCCGATAATATTCAAAAAGAATAACATATTTTAGACTTTATTATTATTCTCTAACTTAATTTAGAGCAGCAATGCTTAACCTTACCTAATGTTCCCATATATATTCATTCTCATATATGCATTTCATATATATATTTCATTTCATCTCCTAAATAAATGAAAAATACTTTAGATTGGGAATCAATAGTTGAAGGAATCTTTTGTGAGTGTAATGTAAAGATAAATGGAATTCTTGAGGAAAAACAAACACTGTAATTAAATGTAGATAGCACTTACCTTAAAATAAAATACATTACTTATCTTTTAGGAAAATGTCGATCCCAAACGTTAAGCAATACATCTAGCAATTTAAAATGACACCATCAACGGATTTTCACTATTGTAAAAGTTTTCTCCCAGACGTAAAACCACACATCTCGCTCTTAGATTCCATTATAACAACATCATCCATCAGAACAATCGCGAAATCGTTTTATTGATTTCTTACGTCTTCGATAATTTCTTGAAATGTTTGAAACCTAAGTATGTGTTTATTTTTTAATTTCATTTCTTTATTTTTAATATTTGTTTTCATTTTAAAGGGGATGTAACAGATTTTTAAAGCTTGGAACAAAAAATGAAAACTTATATTTTTAAGAAATACACCATTTAATGTTTTTTTAAAAATATAATTTTAGGATTCCTAATATATAATTTTTATGTAAGTAATCAAAGTTGAATAACCGTCTCGATGTTTTAGTTTAGAGACTATTTCTTTGCTGTTTATTTCCATTTCATTTTATACGAATTAAAAAAAAAACTTTATTGCTTAATCTAACTTCAAAAACAAAATACCGTTGAAATACAGGTTTTTTTCATCTTAATTTTACTTTTTGAAATAATGTCTTTTGCACACCAATTCAACTTTTGAAGATAATTTAAAGCTGAATTTTTAGTTTACTTCTATTTCTGTAAAACAATAAGATAAATCTTAAATAAAAACACCAGATATTTTCCTTCAAAACGATATTTCTTTTTCCACATGTAGAATATATTTCTAGAGAGAGATTTAATTGTTACTCGTGTATCCAAATTTGGTTTGGCAGTTGAAATATATCTATTCAAATTTTTTTCATTGCAGAATTTTTTTTGGTGGAAACATAGAACAGCAGTGTATTTTAAGAAGGGAAATATTTTGAATAAATTTATATTCAATTTTTATAATAATCAAATTCCTAAGAGCCTGAAAATTTCTCTTATAATCTCTAATGAGAGTGAATATGTGTTTTAGACAAGTTTTTGCCAAACGATTAAACACAGAGCTATTGTTGCAATCATACAAGCTACATATATTTTTTGAAACATACATTTTTTTACTATGTGAAATTCAAAAATCCTCCTCGATTTACTCATGGCATGCGGTTAATGATATCTAAAAATCACATTTGAGATTAAAATGCATTTTTTTTCAAACCGATGGAATTAGAAACCAATTACAGTACTATACCGTAATGTAGTGATAGAATTTGAAATAATGGAGTTTACGTGCTGCTAATTATACTGACAGATCGACAGATTTCCAACCACATTTTGGATTGCTACAAAATGTAATAGGTGTCTACAATATAGATATAGAATCTGTGTACCAAATTTCATTAATCTAACTCTCTTAGTTTTGAATCTATCGAGTTTACTTATATTAGAGGAATCGGATAGGTAGGCTTTTTCCTAATGGCATTTGTTTGTAATTTGGTAGAAATCTACAAAGTAGGAGTAAAACTGTACAGAAAATTTCATCTGTCTAGCTTAAAGCGTGTTTGAATTGCCTTTGTCACAGACAGATGAAAAGAATGCCAAAAATATTTTTCCGAACTCCTGGAGGTCTAAAACCTAAAAAATTGTCAAAATCAAAGAGTTCGAAATTTTTGACGATGCAATATTTTCTCTATACATCTTATACAAGAAATTTAAAAAAGAACAATAATCCTATGCATAAAACCAATCATTTACTGATATTTATACAATCAAAATGAAATCAATTAGATTTCATATTCTGTTTGCAAATATTTTTACAAACATATTAACATCACGATATTTTATTTTAAAGCAAAAAGAAGAAGCAATAATATCTATTGAAATCATCAAACATCTTTCTTCTTTCACCTACTATTCTAGTGAAATAAAAATGGCCGAGACAAGAATCTATTTTATATCTATGATAAGATCAGTACAAAATGAAATTTTCTTGCGTAATTTTTTGCTATGATTTCTTTTCTATTGAAGTTCAGTAATTATCATCTTGCTTGCATCTTGAAATTTTAGAATCCACTATTTTGAAACTTTATTCTTTGATTCTTCGGTATCGAAATTCGTAAAAAAAATATTGAATTAATTAGCCAAGAATTTTTTAAAAAATTGGGAATATCTCCCGAAACTAATTAACTGCTCTATATCGTAATAGAAGATATTATAAGTTCTGAAATTTTAGTCGATGCAGATTTTAAAGTTTCTTCTTTTTTTCAGTCGCATATAAAACTCTGCGAAATGAAAATAGCGTCTTTTTTGCCGAAGGTAATAATTTGAGATACCGCTAATTATCTTCATATCTTATTACGCGCAACAATTTAGGATTAAATATGTTTTGGCATTAAAATTTAAGCAATAAATTAAAAGATAATCGTAATAAAAATTAGAATATTGTCCTCAAAATTAGTTTTAGTTTATAGCAATATTTTAAACTTGAATAACCAGCTAAACACATTTCCAAAGATAGTTTTCAAGTAATTTATGGAGGCAAAAAAGTCTAGATCCATCAAAATCAAAATATAGCACTTTTGCTTTTTTTTATCATGAGAGAAACAAGATCAAACCTTACCAGTTAATATTAAAATGAAGTTTCCACTAAATTATAGTATATAACTTTCTAATCCGTGTGGAAAAAGTATATGATTCCAACTGACAAAATAATTTTAAGCTTTTTATATTAGGTGAGTCAATAAATATACTGTCAAATATTTATGAAATGTAACAACTATCCACGTTGGTATTAAACATTTATAATAAAATATTTTGAACAAAATAACATTCTAAGTAGTAAAAAATTTATTCTATGAAACCAAAACGGCCAAAACTCACCATGATATGAAATTTTGTGTTTCGTTATTGTAGGTTTATCACGGATCGCCTGAACGAAGAGACTTCCGTTGCTTAATGTAATTTTTTTTTTTTTGAAGTTGTCTAGTAAAACGGAATTTAAAGCTTCTTATTTCTGTTAGTTTTAAAATGAGAATTCCTGGAACATTTTTAATGTTAGTTTGCCTAGAATACTTCAATATATTTGATCGATAAGATTGTGGATTCGAAGATAAATTTGATTCTTTGGCATTTTATCAGTCTATTTTGGACCACGTTTTTAGCCGAAATTACATTCTTATACATACAAATCAAGAAATTAGCCATTGAGCTATCATTTGGTTGTGTACAGGAGAACGGAATGATGAATTTCGCATTTTCTTAAGTTTTCGGAATTAACCTTACAGAAAGTAAGGGGAAAAAAGAAAAGAAAATGATATAAATAATATATATGAATTTGGTGAATCAAATGAAAATAAATATTCAAGAATTTATGCCACAATTTATCTGTTATCTGCAATAAGACAATATATTCCGCATTAATGTAAACAGACATAAAAAGGCATTTAAATTTATTGAGCATATTTAATTAAGGTGAGGGGAATAACAGCAGTATTAGAGTAAATACGAGAAAATTTTGAAGATATTACGCCGTCTGAGTGAATTGGACTATTTAGAGATAAGGGGAGGATGCAAAGAAGATGAAATTATTCTTCAAAACCTTTAGGTTGAATCGTTAAATAATTACGGCCTTTTTTGGTTTTCTAAACGAGTACACGTTTGCGAGTATACGTTTATCTTAGTAAATTCAAAATAATACTCACTCTTTACAATGGAAGAAGTTTTAAATTTTATAATTTAAAGATTTGTAAAAGGATTGTATTTAAGAAATTCAAATTTTAATTATGATTTATATTTTGGGAGCTAGGCTTTCATCGAATAATAAAATTAAAATATTTTCTTCAACAAAATTTTAGTATACAATAAAAATCCCAATGTAATGGAGCCTTAATATTTCTAAAGCAATTTTCTTCTATTTTCGCAATCATTCAACAACAAGAAATATACATTCCAATTCCAGCAATCATGTTTTTATTCTTGTTTCAATCCAATTTCCTAAAAATTATTCACCGTGATTCCAGGGCCACTTTTCTCCAATTACTGCAGTTCCGGACCAAAAATAACCGGAGTAATTTTAGTGTCATAATGAGACTGAAATTACTTTGTTGTGGTGCCAAAAGTTTTGTGTTACTTTTCATATTGCACAATTTTGTTTGATACGAAAATTGTTTTATCCCATTTCGTTGATTGGAAATTTCAGTAAGATATTTTAATGATTTTTCTTTTGCTATGTAACGCATTAAATCCCCTTCAATAGAGGAGAATTCTGAACAATATTTTGGTATTCTATTTTTAACAAAATTTTCTCATTTGTGAAACAATTTGATACTAAAAAAGTAGAGTAGAGTTAGTTTCTTCTAAATGGGATTACATAAATGAAACCATCTATTCTTAGAAATTTCTATTTTCATTTATGGTGCGTGTTAAAACTGAATGGTGTATAAATATTCACTCAAAAAATAAAAAGTTTTAGTCAATCAAAACAACAGGCTTATAACAATTTTTTGCTTTATTATATATAGAATAATATACATAAAAATTAAAATAATAACAGAACAATTTTATAAGCCTTAATCTCATTATAAATTGAAAATTTCTTAAGAATAGCGAATTTCAACTATTATGGACCGGCAACTGTATTATTAAACGGTTGTTGAGAAGTTGAGAGGTCCAAAAGGCCTTCCATTGGACCTCACGACTTCTCTACAACCGTTAATTAAACAGATATTTTTCTACTCTCGATCATTCATTGTTTCTGGGCCCTACCACCTTGGAAGGAAGGCGGCTATAACAAAACTTTATTACTCTAATGACTAATGGTAGGTTCTTGACTTTTTATTTCTATTATTTTTAATTGTTTATTATTGTATATTGATTTTTGCTTTAGTTTATTACTGTTTGTATCTTTGTTTATTCAGAGATTCACTAAATATGATGCTTCTCTTAGACTTTGAGTTTGGGAATTTTCCGTGTCATAGAAGATAGTTTTCTTTTCTGACCATATTCAAGACCGGCTTACAGAAAAAAATTCCCTTCTTTTTTCGAATCCCTGCTTGATGGTGACCCTTGAGAAAGTCACCAGGCCGTATTTATTCTACTTATAAGTTCCAAGGATTTCGATGTTATCTTTCTCATAGACAGATAGGCAGAGTGTAAAAATGTTTTGAAGCTCAGAAAAGGTTGAAACGTGGAAATCTCGTCAAGATCACGAGTTAGACTTTTTAGTTATTACAAAACCTTCTCCATATTTTATATCAGAAAAAAAAAGTTATAACTCATTATAGCATTTCCCATTTTAAGCTTTTTTTTATTTCAATAAAAAAGTAATAAGAAAAAAGTTATTATTTACCTTGCCATAATTTCAAAATTTCATTCAAATCTTTTTTTATGTATTTCCATCTTTCTCTTTCAAGCATTTCTGATTTTTTAAAAACATACATATAATACGAACTATCACCTTGCATCTTTATTAATTATACCAAATTTTCGATATCAAATAAAGAAAACATATTTCCGTGTCCGATAAGACGAAATTCTAAAGGGAATGCTGTATCTTATTGAATTACAAAGTAAGGTCTGTTCTCGAAATTTAAATCTACAATGATCAAATTTCAGTTCAAATTATAGCAAGAAAAACCTGGATACTGCATATAAAATTTAACCTACTACTTATCAAGTTTGTAGATAATTCAATATATTCTCAGTTTTAAATTTGATGCAATTCTTAGATAGGATGACGTTATTGGAAATTACTCACTCATATTTCTTTTGTATAATTTTGTAAATATAGAAATGGTAATTGTATGTACATTTTACTTTATCCAATTTTCTATGAAATCCATTTAGAAGAAAGTAGTCAATCTGAATGCAAGTGTATAAATATTTGGAATATAGTTTAAGTGGAGTGACCATTTGTTGGCCTGTATATAACTGAGAAGGTTCAAAATTGCGAAAATTTGGTTAGTGTACTATTTTACAACTTAAATTGTGGCTCAGCGTCAAATTTTTGTTTCGGTTAGCAGAAAGTAAGGTGTCTAAAATGCTTAGTTAGTTTCTTCAAAGAATAAAAGTTCTCATTTACAGAACTTTTGAAAATAAAAATCTGAAAATCTTGCATTCATGCTATTACCCTGGTTTTAATTTTTATGCGATTAAAAGAAGAAACCACATTTTTAATCAACCATATGAAAGAACTTATCAGAATCTTTGATTAAAGAGCTTTCTTATATAACCCAAAATGGTATTTGCACTATTTCGTTTTATTTCCTTGTAAAAAACATTGAATAAAAAACAACAAATTTTTTGCATCAACTGTTATTTATCAGATTACAGAATTTATAAAAAAATAATAAAAAAACTGTCCCATCAATTTATATGCATATAGCTACCCTCTTTGTATACATGTAAATTGTTTTAAATTTGTAAAAACGGAATTTCTCAAACGATTGTCCCTGCTTTTTATTATGCTATTATTATTCAATTTTGGCCCCCTGGTCTATTTATGTTAAATAATTTTATTAATATTATTAGAAATTAATAGTCAGTGAATCAAATAATTTAATTATTATATCAAAACCAGTGGTGTTACCTTAAACGAGAAAAATAAATTGCTAAATTTAACGATATTCTTAAACCTAAAATGAATAAAATATCAAAAAGATTAATTATCTATTCTTAATAAATAATTTTTTCTTAAATCTGTTTATCTTATGTATATATTTAAGATTTTCATGTATCTCTTTCTATGTTTTTCAGTATTTCAACAAACGATTGCTCCGTATATAATGCTTATAAAAAAGACTGCATTTTTTCCATTTCTGGAAACTATTTCCTTTTAAAAACAATTATCTTTAAATTTACTTTATTAAAATAAAGTAAATTTAAGGTTTCAATTTCTGTTGTTTCAAAAAGTTTTAAATTATTGGGGTGAATCATATTCTATCAAAAATTTTTAACTGGCAAATTTTATTCTATGTCTGAAATGAAGCATGAATTACAAAAATGAATTATATAAATGCATATTTTTTCTTCAAAATAAATTCGAATTGTTTTTATAAACACATTTTTAATGCAATAAATATTCGGACGTCTTTTAATTGTTAACTAACTGGAATATTTTATTTATATAATTTATTATTAAATGTTTTATGGCATCAAGGCATCCATTTTTTAAAAAAATTTCTATTGAGGCAAAAAAGGTTCATATCGAATCAAGAATTTCTAAAATTGATTTCTAACTTTTTTTGAAAAAATTTCTCTTAACATCCAAAAGTTACAAAAGCGCAATAAGTTTAAAACAATCCTCTGGATTTTAGCTAAAAATTATTACAAAATTCCATCTTTGTAAACCATTTTTTATATTAAACCTCTCTTAAATTAAATGAACGTGTTTATATCTAAAACATATTTTTTACACAGTATAAAATTTTTAACATATATATAAATGAAACTGAAATATGTTCCTTTTAAAGTACCTCTTCCAATATTAAATGTTTTATGGAAAAATGCTCAAGTCAAATTCTGAAAATTTCTTATAACTTTAAGATAGACTTATTTTATTTAAATATAATTACTAAATTAGTTTTTCAAAAGAAAAATCTAATTTCCATAATACTTGGAAATTTTGTTTAAAAATTGCCAAATTTACCAGGATTGTTTTTTAAAAACTTATGACACTAATTAGGACATCCTGTATCAAAGCACTCTAAGCCTTTGAAGGAAAACGATACGTGAGCGAGTGCAAAGAAAAATAGTTAGGTAATAAATTACTTGAAAGAGTGCAAAGATCGCAATTCATCAAAATGATCGATGGTTGAAAGGCTGCAAAATATCTGAATCGATGAAAAAGTTTTAAAAAATTTTTTCTAACTTGACGGTGTTATGCTATGTATCCTTAAACGGAGAGCAGTACGAAATCATCAATTTTGTACTATAAGCTCCAAAAATAGCTTTCGAAATAGGTCAGAGACTTAATAATCTAAAATAGCCCTTTTTTTAAAAAAAATGAAAATTTTGTAAATAAGCAAAATCTGTTTTTTTAATAAGAATTTGCTTTCCTCCCCCTTTAAATGATTGATAGTATATAAAAAAATGGGAGTAAAATATAATGGAGAATTTAGAAAAAAAACCTAGTTTATTATCCAAATTTCATAGTTTTATCTTTTAATCACAACTCTTTTGATGATATATAATTCTTTTTTTAAGTTGAATATTTTGGCATGCTCATAAAATTCATGGTTGGTAAATAGAGACGCCTTTTGGATTGTTCAGAAAATATGGTTATGTTGTTATATGAACTGCGATATTTCAAAGCGATATTTCTAATTTTTAAAAAAATATCAGCGAAGAATCAAAACGTAACTCGCAAAATTTGAATCCAATTATAAAAATATGCGTCGAATGATAACATGAAACGGAAATAAAATATTACCAATTTATTATTTATTGATATAATTGCAATTTTTGTTCAGGCATTTGTTGTAGCACTGCATCGGTTTGAAAATCCCAGTTCCATAGAACGCCACCAGCCGAAAGTGGAGCCGCTGCTGAGGGGCACGTCCGAGGGCGTCGTCAGATGTGAACATCAGAGTGCCGAGCCTATTGATGATCCGAATCGATGAAAAATTGATATTTCCGGACTATATGTAGAGTGTTCCAAAACTTCCCAGCTGAATCCTTGCATTTTTGCTCAAATGGGAATACTTGGCATCTTCCATTTCAACTTTATAACTGATTGTTAAATGAAATAATTATATGAAAAACGTTTTTATGAGATAAATGAAAAAATTAATCAAAAGTGAACTTGGACTTGCCGAAAGTGGACCTTTACCGCATATAGGCCCATATATGATATTGAAGTTTTGATTCAATTTTATTTCCCAATTAAGAATTTTTAAATGATTTAAACTATTTTAATCCCCGAAATATAAATCTAGCAATAAAAAAAACGCAAAAATTGTCAATGATTTTATGACATTTCGAAATAACCTCACTTTTTTGCAAGTGGGTAAAAAAGAAGAATTGAAGTGTGAGTGATTCATTTTCAAAAATCGGATAACAGAATAAAACGCAAGTACTTTTTGACAAAAAAAAATATTTTCATGGAATCGATATACTCATCGTTCTCGACAGACAATAATTTTTCCGCTTTTCAACTTTAATTGTTTTTATCTCGGCACATACTAGCCCATATATCGTTCCGTAAAAAAAACCCAAACATAATACTTTTGAAATAATTATTTGTTGAATATTTCTTATTGATAATTAAATAAAATTATTGACGCCGTGAAAATGTTTTCAACGCTTTTTTAATTTATGCAGTAGAGGGTTCATATAATAATGCTGTAAAGCATTAAAAATGAGTTTTTATTGTTTCATTTAATGATTTTATCGCGCTTTTATTTAAATCTTAACGGTTCAAATTCCCAGAAGAGATTTAATATCGGGGACTCCGAATTCTTTTACACAGTGTGCTCAATTTAATCGGGAGTTTCGGGCCTTTTCTTAATTTAATAAATTGTATACAAAAAATTTTAAAAACTGTTTAAAGGGTCAAAGTATGCATTAAACGTTTTTGCATAAGAAAACACTAAAAGATTCCTTTTAATAACATAGAAATTTATGAAGCTTCTAATAGAACTTTAGTTTCGAGTTCTCTTATTGAGTGACCTGGTATGATTTATAAACCAATGTACTTATTTATGTTATATTATAATTATAATCGATAATGAACTATTTATAAGCACTCCCAATACCAAACTATAACCAGACAAATATTTTGATCTAAAATTAAAATCAGTATAGCATAGTGTTACGTGCGTCATTCCTGCGCCCTTGGAACATTGATGTACATTGTGCAGTTATCCCAATGGATAAGGAGGCTCTTACTATAGCTTTTTATTCTTCTTCCGATCGAAATGAGTTATGGATGGTTTAAAATAAGCGACGGTATGCTTGTCAAATTATTTTGTCTGCAGTCCAAAATTATCCTTTTTATACACTTTAGAGATTGAGGATAAATAAGAAATCGAAGCATTAATTTATGATATCTAAAACGAAATTCTGACATTAATTAAAAGAAAAGTCGATTACATCCTTAGTTTTTAATGACTATGATTCTTGTGACATAAAATACTGATCAAAACAACAGGTTAAGAAGGGAGCTTAAAATGAAAGCTCTGGTTAAAGCTATAAAACTAACGGTTGGTTTGAATATTTTGCTGTCTTTGCGAGATATATGCATATTTTCAATCCACTTTTTTATACTAAAACAACTGATGTTACCGAACAAACTGGCTTTCGTTCTTGTTTTTAGGAGGAGACTTCTTTTCTGCAACAAATATGCCCCCTAGACAGTTTTTCGGAATAATGTCTGAAAAATATTATTCAAATTTTCCTAAAAAAATGTCTTAAAGGGATTTACAAATGACAGTAAACACGTATTGATGTTGTATACATAATCCATTAAATGTCATAAATTTTGAGATCCAAAAAATGTCATTAAAGGTTATACTGATGATGGAAGTTAAAATGGCTGAGTGGAAACTGAATAATCTTGTTCAAATTTTCAATCGTTAATAAAATAATTTTTATTTATCAAATCAGATTCAACAATTTTTTTTAACTTGTAGGGGAGGACATTTGGTATTAATGAATTTTTTTCAAATATTAATTAAAAATTCAAAATTAGATGTTTTAATTAATTAATTAATAATTAACTTTGTCGTCAAAAATTTTCATTTGCCCATCTCCAAAAAAGTAATGAATTCAGTCTGTTTTTCCCCCAAGCCTATAGTTAGGCTTAACATGTTTTTGGCCGTTTATTTCAAACGATTCTTTTTATTTTTTTAATATCTTATGCATTTATAACTAAACATTATTAATGAATCAATTTTTCGGATTCTTTGTGAAATCCTTTCGAATTAAAATAATATAGAATAAAGAAAATTAAAAATTTCTAATATGTATTGCGTGACCGCAACTGGCGTTTAAAATTCACGCATTTTTAATTGCCTCGATTAGTGTTGAAAATTCAGAGATAGTATAATTTTTTGGACAATTATTTATAGTAAGTTTAATTACTAGACCGTGATAGCCTGGCGTGGTAGGGCGTTGGATTCGCAGCCGTTGGAATAAGAGTTCGAACCCGCCAGCCGAAGACTGTATGTATGTATGTATGTGTGTGTGGTGGACGCTAAATTTTGTTCACAAAGTCCTCCATGCCGAGAGTAATGCTACTGCGAGTACTGGGTCATAGATGATCGTTCTCTGTACCAGATCTAAATTTTGAGCTGCGGATGAATTAATGAAATGTATGTATGAATGAAGTTCGCCCCATAAAAATGATTTGTTACTTGTGTGAGTTAGAAGTCAGTCTTGTGCCTTCGGGTGCTGAGGGATCCATACGCTCAGAAGCTACTGCACATCTCATTCCGTTGTAAAGTGTAACACGAGAACGACAACAACAATTGTAATTATTTAATATAAAGTAAGTAAAATAAAAAAAAATTCTTTGTTGACTTCAGTAGGAATTGACTTCATTTTTCTTCATATTACTTGTTTGTTTCGAAAATAATAAAATAAGTTTCTCTATCAGATTTGCTTGTCTATACTAGTGACTAATTTTTGTATTTGGAAATCTGCCATAGCTCATCAAAATGAATTATAGCTGTAAAAAGAAACTAATCATTTAATGCTGCAACATATTTGATCACAGACGATTATATTCCATTTATTTGACCATTCCTAATATATTTATGTTAATGGAATAAACTAATTGTTAACTCGGCTGTTTTGTGAACATCAGATTTAGAAGGAGAAATGTGAACTCCCCCCCCCCTTCCAACTAAGACCATGCCCTAAAATAATAGCT
This sequence comes from Argiope argentata, assembly GCA_026289955.1. NCBI lineage: Eukaryota > Metazoa > Arthropoda > Arachnida > Araneae > Araneidae > Argiope > Argiope argentata. Next base: position 56,322 of record JAOUZG010034668.1, read on the forward strand.
CGCTCGGTATTTATCTGACATTCTCAATTTGAAATAATCAGTGGACCCTTCATTACGTGCTGCCATCTGTGGCTGCGCGTGGCAAGACAGAGCTGAAATACAGTTTGAAGTTTTATATTTCTTATTTCAATGCTAATTTTACTTTTAAACTAATTGCAAGACAATTTTTCTAATAAATTTTAAATAAAAGTATCAGCAAATGAAGAATCGAATGTCAATTATTGTTTCTAAATGATATTTACAAATTTTAAAAATTTGCCATCCTTTTCAGACAAAAACATTTTCGGTTTGAAAAAGAACACGAATGCAAAATTTTATCTTATTATAGCTAAAAACAAAATATGAAATTTAAGCAATTCATTTAGAATTTCAATAAAAATTTAATATTGGAATATTTTTTTTAATTCTTTTTATTTGCAGGTACTGACAATATTTTAAGATCTTTATGATCCTGTATATTTTTGTGGGCGAATATATTATTTGTAAAGATGTGTAATTATAAAACTAAATTTTAAATTGATTAGTTTGTTTTAAATTATATTATTTCACAGCATTATTATTCTATATTTCCATTTTTTTACATTGACAAATTGTATATATTAACTGTAATTATAATTTTTGAAGTTTGAATCTGGATATCTAAAATATTAATTTCTAATTTGAATACAGTGTTTTAACAAATGTCCCTAGATAATTTTAAAAAGGAAAAATAAAAAATGTAATAAGGAAAAGGCATTTGCTAAGACTATAGAGATACCGGAAGAACATTTTTGGGATATTGTTCATCATTTATAATGTAGTGCATTATAGAAAGAACACAATATAATAATTAATGCAATTTCTTAGAACACTTTTTATAATTAAAATGGTATATTATGTCTTGATGATTTCAAAAATTAAAAAATAATAGTGTTTTTTTATTTAAAAATAAATTTATCCTCCAAAAATTCAAAAAAATGTTTCCTTATATATTTTCTCTACGAATTATGGTTACGGTCAGTTCTGTAAAATTATATATATAATATATATATAAAAGGGAATGTGAAATGTTCAGTTTTACCTTATTTTTTTTTACTTCCTTATTTTTTAGATATAAATAAATCTTTATCATAAATTGCAACATACTTTTATAGTTTATGGCACTTTCAAACAAATTTTGGGAAGTTCAAAGGCTGATCTAAACTAATGCTCAAAATCAACAAAAGCAGTGAAATTTCTTATTTAAATAGATATGCCATTGTTTGTTGAGAAAAAATTTAATAAAATGCTTTTGTATATTTTGACGTATTTATTGTAGTGCTGATTAGTATAATGCATGTGTCTTCGTATATTTAGTAGGTATATTTCAGATACGAATTGTATCTGAGCGATTCCCATGACAGAATTTCCGAAAGATTTCTTTCTGTTTCCAATGATCACTCTCCTAATTTTCGTTACTACCTCTCGTTCGAAAGTTTAGCACCCTCATTATCATGGGTATCACCCACTTTGTAATCGTACCGAACCATCTGTCTAATTAGATAAGATAATTAGAAGGAACCATCTAATTAGATAAGTGGTGCGAATAGCAGGTTAGAGCGTTGGCAGTGAACGTGTTAAATGCTGGGTGTTCTCTCTGATGGACAAATTACTAGATTCTAAACTTTTAGGTTCAAACATATCCCTATAATTGAAAAAAAGCGTAAAAGAATATTGAGGGTGAGCTTAAAGCCCTGCCTGTTTTAGAATGATTTTTACAATATATATATAAACTTATAAATAGCATAATAAATTATAAACAAATTTCAACGTGATCTTTCTTTGTAGTGCTAACAGTGTAAAGTCGCTATTCAGGTTTCCATCATAATATGTTCAACATTTGTCAAGTAACACCAAACACATTGTTACTTGACATTTGACACACTAATTAATAAATTCTTATTAATTAGTGTGACAAATTTCAACGAGAGCTCCCTTCGTAGGGCGAAAAGTGACAAATCGCTAGTAACATCAGGCACAACAATTTTTGTCTCGTCTTCAGTGCTTGATTATCAAAAATAGCTGTTTTAAATATCCATAACTAAGTCTTTTTTTAAAGTTTATTTAAGCGTCCAGTTTTAAAGCAACCTTAGGGCCATTTTGGGACGGACAGCGTAATTTTGAGCCGCGGTCATACGGCAAGGACGACACCTGTGCTGTCACCCTCTTATCCAAATTTCTGCACCACACCAGCGGGAGAACGTTTCACTTCGACTGCTGAAGATGCACGAGACCTGTTTTCACGACCGTTTTTTGATGGAATCTAGTCTCGAATCTGAAACTCCGATTCTAAAGCCGAAGCCTTAGCATTAGTACCTCTGTGAATTAGACCAATTAATGAATGTGAACTTCCAAATCTCTTCATTTTAATAAATACCATCCTTTAGAAATGAAATATCAATAATTCTATCCGTAAATGAAACGCATCAAGATACGTTGCATAATTTTTTTAAAATACACTCTTCATGAGTTTAGAAAATAAATATTTTTCACTCCAAAGTAAACGTCTTGCATTGATTGGTATATTTTCCCCTAGGCGGCAGTATAAACGATCTAAAAACAAACGCAGAAATTTGGGTTTTCTTCTTTTAGCATCTTAAATATTAGAAAGGCAAGAATATTTTTTTACTTCGCAAATAGGACTTTTCATTCTTTGCACCGCAGAATTCAGAATTTGTTTTCATTTGGAATATAAACATTTAGAGCATTTTACCGTCTGAAAATGCGTGCGAATCTCTAACAATTTAGAAAATATCTATTCAGTGTGTTTAGACATCATGTATATACTCGGAGAGTAAGAATTTTAGAATAAAACTTGTCTTCTGGAGGTGAGTAACATGTATTCTTTGGCAACCTTGCTTTTTTCAACAAAGCCTGATTTTTCAAAAAAACTAAGTAGATAAAATAAATGCCAAAATCGGTCAAAATTTGTTTACTAGTTACGCTTATTCATGAAATTCGTACTGAAATAAAATTCTTAAAAGACACACCCACAAACTTGTTAAGAATAATTCTCGATTCTAATGCAATTCTTCCAAATATTAATTCCTTCATTCGGTTAGTTTTTTATTAATAAATTAAAAGCTAACTTTCCCTCCAAAAATCTTCATTGGAGGGAAAGTTAGTTTTTTTTCCTACACTAATGACGTTAGGTTTAACATGTTTTCGACGTCTTATTTCAAAGGTTTCTGTTTATTTTCTTAGTCTGATGCATTTAAAATTAAACATTGTTAATGAATCAATATTTCACATTCATTTTGAAGTACTTTTGAATTAAATAAAAGAAGAATAAAGAAATTAAAAATTTCTTATATGTATTTCGTTACCCCAACTGGCGTAGAAAATGATTGGTTTACTGTTTTGTTTTATTTCAGGTACACATTGTAAAAAAAATGTTTGAAGGTTACTTTTGTGGGCTAAGCTTTGATATACAACCATTTGGTGCTTTGCGAGGTTGGTAATTTTTCGGTGGCGCTTTGTTTGGGTTTACATTGCCGTCATTTCTTATGTTACTGAAATTCGATCTTTACTGTCCATTTCCCTTGATTGGAAAATTCACCCACTTATGTTGTCCCACTTGACGTTGGAAATTCACGCATGCACATTTTGTCCTGGTTTATTTTCAACGGATGTGGACGATTTTGTTTTGGCTTGACGTAATTTTTTTATAAATTATGTATATTAATTGTATTTATTTAACAGCAAGTAAATAAAATAAAATTGTTCTATGTTGATCTAAGTTGGAATGGAGGCGATTTTTTTAAAAAATTACTTACTTATAGCAGTTAGAATGCCAATACATTTGACGTCTTTCAGTGAAAATACTTTAGATAGTTAAACAAAACGTCCAAAAATCTTTTTAAGATAGCCGCGCCTAAAGACAACGTTCAAATATGAACCAGAATCTCATTTACGCTATCTTTGCATAAACAAGGATCCACAATGCACTTTTAAACTTCTGATCAAACTCAGGCGTCCCGGAGCTGATGCCTGAGATTAATTGCCGCCTCCGTCTCAGACTGCGGGAATGATAAATTGCAAATAAAGTCGGCAAATATTTATTAGAAAGAATCGCAGGAAAATGAGTGCTTTCCTTTGAAAGCGGAGGGCGGAGAAAATGAATGTTTGCATTTTTCAAGCTGTCCCGAACTTAAAATTCACGTTCGCTTCCTTATTTGGATGCCTGATTCGTTTGCACAAATTATTGATTATTTCCTCGACTAAGTCTGATTATGTTTTATGGAGGGAGGAATTTTAAAGTGCAAAATGAAGATTTAAAATTTCACCAGCTAACTCAAAACATCACTTTTGCGTTGAGAAATTGCGATCCATTTAAAATTCCTTGATATGATTAATAGGTATTAAAAGTAAATCATATTTATATCATGATATTTTAAACTCTTAATTTTAATTGTAATTAATTTCTAAAGTTTTGTCTTAATTTAGCCCATAGTAATTACATTCTAAAATGTTCCATTATTTCCTAATCCATTCCACTTTTCCTATTTAATAAATCAAATGAAGTATTATGAAGATAATGCGTCATTGAATACTCCACATGACTGAGTGGATGGATAATAAATCATTGGTTTAAACGCATTCTTCCTTTTCTCTTGTCTAAACGTCAATACGTATCAGAATTCCTGTCAGAAATCTACACATGTGTGATTTATGGGAATATCATACTATGTAAGACCAGAGGTAAATGTTTCTTCACCTTTTATGCCCTTTTTATCCTTTGTAAACCTTCTAATGTTGTGCTACGCACTTGTGGAAAGGAATAAAAACGGAAATGAAAATTCAACCTGTGTTTTCTCCGTGGTGTTAAACCACGATTCTGCAAGTTGCCTTTAATTCATAATTTTTATGTATGTATATATATATATAATATAAAATTTATGTATGTATATATATATATATATATGTAATGATATTTTAACCTCTTAATTTAAATTGTAATTAATTTCCAAAGCTTTATCTTAATTTAGCCTATAGTAACATCATTCTGAAATATTCTCTTATTTCCTGATCCATTCCATTTGTTCTAGTTAATTAATTCAACAAAAACTTTGGAAAACTGCTGAATTAGCTAAACGTTGGATATTTTTCCACACTCCGTGTGAAGGGAAAGAAAGTGACCACTTTTCACAATCCATAAAAAATCCCTATGATTCCCTTGGCTGAGCTGTACGTGTGATAAACATGCGTTAAAGGTCCCTATTAAAATCTAAAGGTCTTGAATGTAAATATCATGGGATATGGAGCGACAAAGGCTATAATCCCTAAATCTAAAGGTATATACACAGTGGGTTAAAAATGTAATCATCTGTTTAGAACAAATAAAAATAATAGTGCAACACACACACACACACACACACACACACACACACACACACACACACTGTCCTCATATTATAACTGCATTGGCTCATGGCCACAGCAAATATACCCACTTAGTTGGGCATAGGATGAATGAATAGGATAGGATGAATGTCGAAATGCAAGGAACTCAAAACTTAGAGGTTTAGGCACAGCACTTACATTAGCGTCTATTCATGGCTGTTGTAACATTGCTAGTGTTACAATTGCCGTGTAAACAATACTTACAGTGAATTCACCCGGATATCTGGTTTGAGACTATCAGATTTCCCGCCTAGTTTATTTTAGATATTTAATAAGAAATTGGAAGTGGGCGTCTGCCACTTCTATGTGTCGTGTGCAAAATACAAGTAGGGTGCGATGGGACATGTGTTACAACGCCCGTGACAATTTTTTTAGATTTTCAATAAGGATATTTTTCTAATTCATTTTCATTTGGACATCCCTTATATATGAGAATAGCTGTTTCACAAATTCGCTTTATCATTGCCATTGAATCCGAACTCCAATGTATTTTTAATTACAGCATGAATTTATGCGAATTATTGCATGAACTTATGCGAACCAATTTCTTTAGGTTTAAAATATTGTCTGTGAGTATATATTAATGAACTGTTTCGATAAGAAACAGATAACACACCAGTTAAATTTGCAGTTTTGAATACATCATTTTATTTCCAATTTCTAATTTGCGCGAGAGTTTGTATTTGGTTGCAGCCAGCAGACATTTTTATCAGGAGATAGAAGATGTTTCACCTGTCAGAATTCTTATGTCATTTTGACACACTTCATTATTCTTAATGTTTTCACAAGGAAAAAATTATTTTTGTGACATCTATGGAAACAAAATTTAAAAAGAATTTTTTAAATGTCTGCAGACAGAGATTTAGTTATATATGATATATTGGAATGAAAACGAAATGTGGTGCAGAATGCAATGTGCAAACTCTGACCTTACAAAGGGGATTTAAATTCTGTTGTATGAATAATTCACTCAGAAAAAGACATGGAATACATTTAGGCTAGAAAGAAAATAAATTGAAAAATATGAATTTAAACTCCAACCGGATGAGCACTGGGGGACTTTGCAAGCTGTTAGGATTTTAAATAACATACAGAATGGAACAGCTAATGCATTCTATGATAGTAAACATGCCCTTTATTTATAGAATATTTGAGGACAATGACACTAATGAGGCCAAGGTGTATGCGAATTGTTGGATACATTCTCAAAAATAGAAAAGAATTACCTGTTCGGGTACTCACTATTTGTAGTTGTTCCCATGTACTGCGTATCTCGTTACTCCTTTTTAATATAAAATTCCAGACGTATGCAGTGCACAAGAAAGAGTATGTTATATACGCAAATGAAAATTAATGCATTTGTTACACTAACTTCATAAGGCAGATAATATCTGCGATGCTCAAGTATACTTTTGTGTTGTGGTTATGTTACTCGGCTACAAGCCCTAGCGTCACGGGTTCGTACCTGAACCTTCATCTGCCACATTGATGACCTTAACAATGCAACATCGTGAAGATGTCGTGGCGCCCTCTACCTGCAGCAAAAGTCGTCAGTATCTCTTGACGCAAACAAACAAAGCAAAGGCGACAGACATACTTGGCGCAGCCTTTACACATTCACTCTCCAGCGCACACTCGCCATAACACTTGAAGTTTTAAAATCGTTAGTCTCTCCACCGACTCATTGGTGAGGGAGTACTGTGGCGCTAGCTTCATAATTCAAATGAATTATGCAAAATTGATGTATATCTTTGTATTTTGGTTGTGTTACTCGGCTGCAGGTCCTAGTGAAGCGGGTTCGTACGCGACCTTCATCAGCCACATATTCTGTGCCTCCTATTCCTTGGGTATTTTATTTAGTAACAACCTGTTTGAATCTAGTATGGTAAAAACTTGAACGATTTTTATGAACTTGGACATGCGAGTGTTGTCTAAAATTTTACACTTAGTTTTCACTCGTAATTATCTTATCAATTCTGTCTCTTCTTGTATCCTCTTACTCATCTGATTGGCTTTTTTGTTCATGCATTCCTACATGAGTCTAGTTTGTCTTTGTGTTTTCTAATATCTCACTTAGTTTTGTGGGTTGATAGAAAAAAAAATTACAATCATTTTATTTTAATCCTGTTGTGTAATTGCTTACCCTTTGATTGCATGCTTTTATTACCAATTATAATCTTCATATGCCTGTATTTGGAAAAAAAGGATTAATGTTGTTTGATTAATTTGAATTAATGCTGCCATTTATAAGCATCATTAGGTAAAAGCGATATTGGACAATTTTAAACTGGAAGCTTGGGAAAATGTCAAGATGGCTATAGTACGAATAGTTCTACATTAAAAGTAGCTACTTTCTATTTTTTGTATTATAAAAATTATATAATAGAAAAGGGTATTTTTTTTATTACAGAAATGTTAGAATGTGATCTGGTTCCCTTAGGTGTTATTAAGTTCATAATAAAGCCATTTGGAACATTTTAATTTTTAAAATAATTTTTCTAAATAATATTCAGTGTGTGTGTGTGTGTGTGTGTTCAAAATACACTCACATACATAAGCAAAAAAAGCCATTTACATTAAGGTTAATGATAATTTTGGACCTTAATAAATAATTTCACACAACTAAATATCTCGGGTTGCAACAAATTCAGATATTAAATAAAACGAAAAATTTTTAAGATTGTGTCCCCCAGATTCTTTATTCTGCTCATAACTCATAGTTGAGGAAACTCATAACTTATTCGTCACATAAACCAATCTCTTGCTTGTTACATTTGCTCGTGAAATGAATTGTCATGGGAACAGAAATTTCAGAGATTATGTCCAATTACTCCAGAATTCCCAATTCGTTATCTTCCGAGGCTTGCATTTTCTGTAGGAATTTGAATAAATAAATCCCAGAGATGAAATATTTCTCGGTAATGACCGAATTCCTAGAGTTGATTATGAGTAAAAGTTCAAACATCGAAACAAATCCCAAGTAACAAAATTTGTGAGCCATGCTGTGAATTCATTGCAGGATCTCTGAATATGTAAAGGATATCTATTTGAATACATTCTTTATTGCAAAATTCTAATGAAATAGAATGAAATTATTATTCCAATATAGTTGATTTAAAAGCAAAGTGTGTTCCGAAATTAGGCAAAATTTGAATATACCACGATACGTGTAGAAAATTGTTGGCAATCCTATTAAAAATCAAATTTAATTACAATAATTTAGGATTAACAAAAATGGAGCATAACGCGATTGAACAACATGTCAAAGCGAGATTAGAATTAAATTTAAAAAAAATTCTTTGAACTATTATTGTAGTGAATACCTATTATATATATAGTTCGGATTCTTGCCTATAGATGGCGTTACTGTCGCGCTATATATTTTTTATTCATTTTGTTATATTTCTGTTATTCTGTGGATGAGTTCAGTTCGAGAAGTGGCACGCAATACAACTGTGAGTGGTGTCCTAATCTGTAACAGTCAACTGCAGAGAGCCCGAAATGCGCTCAAATAAAATGGTGTTCACCAGCTGGAGTGCTTGATTGAAGAGCCTTTCTTAAGCGGTCCGTCGACTACGCAGAATTGAATCAGAAAAAGTCTTAAGTGTTTCGGTCTGCCACATGTTGGTTTCAGGAATGTGTGGATCATCAAAGGGAGCTCCAACGGGTAGAAGTATGAATTCCAATGATTAAATTATCCGGTGATTGGACTATTGTGTTCGTTTTGGTTTCGGGATAACTGGGAGTAAACTGTTGTTTATTTTATTATGTTTTCAAAATTTTTATATTAGTTCCGTTTTAATGAGTTGCATATATTTAGATTTCTCTTTTCAAAATGCTTTCAAAACTTAAAAAGAGTGAATTAATTGAAGTTGCCGAAGAATTAGAAATTGACATTCCTTCTGGTGCCAAAGTAGTTACGATTAAAGATTTAATTGAAAAGAGCGAAACTTATGAAAATAATTATGAATTCGTAAAAACTGTGGTTGAATCAGTCATTGAAAAGAAAAAAGATTACGAGAGAAATGAAGCACAGAAATTATAATTGGAAAAACTCGCGCAATTAGAAAGACAAATTGATCTTGAGAATTTACAAAAAGAAGTAACGCAAAATGATAAGGTGACAAATAGCTATTCCGATTCAAATTTTAGTTTGGAAAGTGTGATAAAAAGTTTCAAAACCTTAACTATTCCAGTTCCTACGCGAGCATAGTCGTATAATTTATTTTTCCAATCGCTTGAAAGAGCTTTTAAAACCAAAAATGTTCCGGAACAATTCAAGTCAGAAATCCTTTTAAATATCTTAGGCGAGAAGATTATCAATTTAATGATATATTTAAGTGAGGATGAATTGTATAATTATGACAAATTAAAGGAATTAGTGTTAAAAAAATTCCAATCCATCCCACAAGAAGTTTTAAATAATTTCCGTAAAGAGAAAAAACCTCCAAACGAAAGTTATATCCAATTTGCATCGCGACTTTGTGCGGCGTTTGATTATTATTGTCAATTAAGAAAGGTAAATGATGTCAAGGGAGTTTGTGAACTCATGGTTTCAGATAGAATATTTGACTCATTAGATCGAGAACTACAAATTCATATTGGTGTGAAACAAGGGGAATCTTGGTAAGTGCCATCAGAATTGGCGAAGCATTGCGATATTTATTTATCGTCAAAATTAAAAACCGATAGTAATGTTTTTACACGTCCGCTAGTTCTAAACCATTCGTAAAAATATCGTAAAGAATACAGTCCACAAAAAGCTTTTGTATCGGAAGTTAAAACTCCGAAATGTGTTATTTGTAAATCTAATGATAATCATTCCTTAAATGTATGTCTTGCGTTCAAAAACATGCTAGTTAATGAAAGAATTGAGGTCGTTAAAAATAAGCAACTGCTCCGTTTGCAAAAAACGACATAACACTCTTATGCATTTGGGAAATACTCGACGTGAAAATGAAACCCATGCAAAGACAGCTAACGTGGGATTAAATTCAAGGTCAAGTGTATTCGTTTCGCGGATTGAAAATCCTAGTAACAATTCTTCGCAATTGATAAATGAGACCCCGACGAACAGTAAGCATTCATTCCCTACTACCAATTCAAAAGTAAACGAAATGGTTTTATTATGGCAAATGTGATGATTCAGAACAATGTAGGAATGTTTATGAATGCACGTGCGTTATTGGATGTCGGTAGTATGAGTCATTTCGTTTCTAAACGGTTAGCCAATAAATTGAATCTGAAAAAAGAGAAACGAAACTTAGTTGTGTCTGGACTAAATCAGTCATCTTCTGTTATAAATTGGATAGTGAAAACAAAAATCTCAAACGTTAACAGAAGCGTTGAAAGGATAATTGAGCTATTGGTAGTACCGCTTATAACAGATAGTATCCCCTCTAAACAATTTGTCATTAATACGCTAAAATTAGATAATTTCAATTTAGCGGATGCGAGTTTCAATGAACATAGAGAAGTGGATATTTTATTAGGTGACCGAATATTCTATAAACTTTTAGGATCGGGTCAAATTAAATTTCCGGGAACAGACATTATTTTACAAAATACTGTGTTTGGGTTTGTTGTGAGCGGAAGTGTCCCAATCGAAAACGAAACTTCTGTTCATTGTGGGTTGATAATGGAAGATTTGGATGAAAATGTAAGGAAATTTTGGGAAATTGAAGACATTTAGGGACATAAATTGAAAAATGATGAAGGGTTAATATGTGGAGAAGGGTTAATATGCGAAGAATATGTGATTTCATGAAAACACATTTCAGGAATGACGATGGGAGCTATGTACTAAAATTGCCATTTAAGGTAGACCTTCCATGTTGAGTCAAAGCACATTGCTACCAAAAGATTAAATTCACTTTGGCAACGTTTGAAGAGAGAATCAGAGTATATGAAACTATGCCGGGAATTTTTATCTGAGTATGAGAATTTGGGGCATATGGAGGCAACTTGTGAAACTCCAAAGTACATTATGCCTCATCATGGCGTGTTTAGGCCGGAAAGTAGTAGTACAAATGTACGCGTTGTTTTTAATGCATCAGAGGCAACGTCATCTGGACAATCGCTCAATGATAATTTGTATGCAGGATCTGTGGTCCAAGATGACTTGTTCTCTATTTTGTTACGGTTTCGAAAACATTCAATAGTTTTCACCGCCGATATAAAAAAGATGTATCGTCAAATTTTACAATGTATTTTATGGAAAGATTTCGAAGAAGAAAATGCACGTGTATTTAAGTTGCTCACTGTTACCTACGGTACCAAATGTGCCCCTTACTTCGCAACCAGAGTACTAAAGCAACTATGCTGTGATGAGCAGAACAATTATCCATTAGCTGCCGCTGTGGGCAACGATTTTTACGTCGATGATATACTCAGTGGTACCGAGGATTTATCTTCTGCCATTGAATTAAAAAACCCAGCTAATACAGTTGTTAGAATCAGCTGATATGGAGCTTCACAAGTGGAGTTCAAATAATCCTGCTCTGTTACAAAAAGTTCCAACGTCGGACAGAGAATACAATTTTGATAATCTTAAGTCAGCAACTTTAAAAACTTTAGGACTACAATACAATCCTGAAAGGGATACATTTTGCTGCAGTGCCCGAAACAATGTGAGTCCTGCAACAAAGAGAACAATGTTATCAGACATTTCCAGATTGTTCGACCCTTAGGATCTTTAATAACCTCAGCAAAGGCACTCTTGCAGAAGTTATGGATTTTAAAGATTGGTTGGGGCGATGAAGTTCCCATACACTTAAGGAGAGAATGGGAAAAATTTACTTCTGAATTGAGTCAATTGAAAAATTTAAATGTAGAACGTCATGTGTTAAGTTCCAGGGGCTCTGAATGTACACCTGATAGGCTTCGGAGATGCTTCGAAAAATGCATATGGTTGTGCCGTATACATTATATCTGTATCAAAGTCAGGTGAAATACAGGTGTCACTCTTATGCAGCAAATCTCGAGTGGCTCCTATCAAAGAAGTTAGCATCCCACGTTTGGAGCTGTGTGCTGCGAATTTACTTTCCAAGTTTACTGTAAAAGGTTGTGTCATCTTTGCAACTAGACATTCATGGAGTACATTTGTATTCGGACTCCACAGTGGTGCTTGCTTGGCTCAAAACTCCACCTACATGGTTGAAAACGTTTGTTGCTAATCGAGTCAATGAATGAGCAATTGTGGCTTTGTAGATAAAATAAAATATTTTTCTCCAAAAAAAAAATGAAGAAATTTTAAGATTTACGCTCAATTCCGATTTCTCTCCTTAAAATCTTTGTCATCCATTGTTGGTCTCTTCTTCTGCCTAACCTCAAGATTGAGCTATGTGTCGACATGGTAAGTGGAAAATTGCGAAGAAATTCGCTTTCGATTTTGCCACTTAATATTGTGATTCTGTCACGTGTATATATATATTTTTATTAATTATAATTATTTAATTAAAAGTAACTAAAATAAAAAAAAATATTTGTTGATCTAGGATTTGTATTATTTTTCTATTTATACTTAATTTGTTTTCTGTAAAAACAATAACTCGATAAATAACAATCTAGACAAATACAATTCAGTGCGTCGTTTGTACATAAAAAATAATCTATTAACTGTTTCTTTAGTGATAAGCCTGTTCTTTTTAATGTATATATATTCATGTGAACATGATAATTAAAAAGAATGAATTTCGTACTCCAAATAACTTCTACATCAATCCTCTGAATCTGTGATTTCTGGATTCTGCCTAAAAGCTGACCGATGTCTAGTGCATATGCATTTCAAATAGCGATAGCGCAATTAGTTCAATATATCTGCATAATAACGATATTGTAATCCGTCATCGAAACTTAGATATTGTCTGTCCAAGGAAGGTATATAAAACGCGGACGATTCTTTACTGAGTGCGATGGTATGTTCGAAACGTTCGTATTACTTGAGAAATTAAACTGGAAAAACTACATAAAAATAAATAAATTTAATATGTTTTTTAAAATTATATCAAAACTACTATTTATTTTACGATTCTAAAACCAAACATGTTATTGCAATTGCGACAGAATTAGCTCATTTAACCAAAAAAAAAAAAAGGGCGAGTTAAAAGTATGCATTTAAAAAGATGAGCATTTAGAGTTACCCATTTTAAATCCCCACTGGGGCTGTCTTCGAACGAACCTCGTAATTTTAAATCACGGTCAGATGACGATAACTACTGCGGAACTGACACCGCCTCTCCAAACTTCCACACCATGCTAGAGGGAAGACTTAGACCCCAACGCATTTAACTTGCACCAGACAAATTTACACGATAGTTTAGTGGGTCTTGAACTTGAAACCCTAGGCTTCTGAAAACATGATCTTACCACCAGGCCAACGCTACCCCGAAAAGGGATGAGAAGAAATATGAAAGGAGTAGATCTCATATATTGTGCCAGGATGAACTATTATTCGTGAAATTCGAAAGTAGAATAGTTACTCATTTTTCAATTCCTACTATTAGTTCACTCTCGCCTTATATCCATACAACTCTTGTTCAAATTTTCAATCCAATCAAGCTTATGTATTTTTTTTAAAATTGCAGTTGATGACATTTCCTGTAAATACAGTCTTTTAAAATATTAATTCATTAATTTTTAATTAATTAAAAACTAATTTTTTCGCCTTCATAGTAGTAATTGTACTTTTTAGATCGGGATAGTCTGATTGGTAGGGCGTTGGATTCGCATTTCTTGTGCTGCGAGTTCGAACCTGGTCTCAAAGTTCTCCCGTGGGAAGTTATATCACTGGGGGCACTGAATCAAAGGTGATCGTTATTCGGGTGCTCAGGGGTCCATATCTTCAGAAGCTAATGTTATCTTCCTTCCACTGTAAATCGGAGAACGAGAACTATAATTATTTAATAACAAGTAACCGAAATAAAATCTTTCCTAACTTCCTAAATTTTTCCTGATATCCAAAGTAGGAATTGATTTTAAAATATTGTTTTTTATATTATTGGTTTTAAGTACCGCCTGTGGGCCAAAAATTGCCAAATAGTACTAGTCTCAGGATCCTGAAAACGAAGATTATATGGTTTTAATGCATTAAATATATGCGATTATTTAATATATTATAAGATATTTATTGACTATATTTCATTAAGATGAAATACTACCATTTTTATAATTTGAATATTAATATGGCATTTTGATGATAATTTCCCACTGAATGGGCAGAGATCGTTTGTTAACCAAGAAAAGGGATTCGCTTTCAGACGTATTAGGAAGTAACGGAGATCTGCAATGATTTATTCTCTTACCCATTTCGGTTGGAAAATTGAAGGGTCTGAAAGAATTGTGCGGAAAGAATATGGAATCGTCCGCCTCCGGAGAACGATTAGGATATTCTCTGGAGGGAATGCACAAATCATCATACGAAATCTTTTTGCGATTCACTTTAGCGTGAATAAGAAATAAACCGGAAATGGAATTTGGAAAAGGGCTTTTAAGAGGTTTCCCCCCCCCCCCCCTTTAAATTTCATTCTGGGAAAATCGGCTGGGCATTTGATATTCTTTCTTGCAAATTGTTCGATAAAATCGGGCTTCTGAAAAGTTTTATTTGTATTTTGTTGTAATTTGTGTGAAAGTTGTATTTTCTGGTACTCTTCAATGACTGGTATTGAAAAACAATACACGCAAGAATTAACACAATTATTGTGTAATTCATATGCATATATATGTGATATAATTTTTACGCTTAAATAGTTAATTTAATTTTGTATTTAATTTTTTTAAATATTATTTAATTTCATCTTATTTAATTTAATATAATATTTAATTGCCTTTTACGATTTATCCTTTACTCAAATTGTTTCTCTCAAATATTTTTTTTTCTAATGACTTCTCTTTTTTTTCGGTTTCAATAAGTTCATCTCTATTTTTCCTGTTCCTTTTAGCTGTCCGAGGCTTTGCGTAAAACTTGTAACTTTTTATAATTGTCATTACGTTCTAAAATACATAAATATAATGATGTAATAATTTTTTTTTAAATCCTGTTTAAATTTGTTTTTGTTATTGGTAAAACTATGTTATTGCACACAATCGATTATACATTCAGTGAGACTGCATTCAATTTTGAATGTTTTTTTTTAAAAACTACTCGTTTTCTTAAGCTTCAAATATAACTTCCAGAAATTCTTAAATTCCTTAAATTAAGATGATACTCTAAGCATTTTAAGATTCCATCAACTTGTTTATTCTTTCACTAAAACAGCATATACAAAAACTAATCGAAATAAATTTAATAAAATATGTTTATAAAAAATCATTTGTTTTAATAATGCTTTAGTTAAAATAAAAATTGCTTGCTTTTAACTCTTAAAAATGGTTTAATTAAAATAAAAATCGTTTTCTTTTAACTTTTAATAATATTTTAATTGAAACTAAAATCGTTTGTTAAATGTCTGTTAACAGATTTATATTAAGATTACCAAAATTCAAATACCATCATATAATGTAGCAATTATATACATATCTAAAAACAAAATAAGATTAATACAGGGTTATTCGAATTTAAAAGTTTTTAAGAATCGTATTTGAATTTTTTGAGGTGAAAATTTAAGACTTAACTAAAGAGGTGCGGTCTATGAGACCACATTTTCTTCATACGCAAATTTAATTTACTAATAAAAGTTTTCTAAATTAATGAAATTATGAAAATGTATGAATAAAAGTATGATATACTACAGATATTTTTCTTGATATATAAATATGTTTTAGAAATTTTGAGAAATATATTATCATTGAAAAATGTAATTGCGCTTGAACATACATTTTCTTCTTAAATTACATGTTGCAAAAAATAATATTCTTGAAAAGACATATCACTTGACATTTTTTAAATCACATTTATTTTTCCAGTATACAAAGGTATATAGAAAACAATGTAATGGAAAAGTCAACAATTATATGAAAAAATGATAATTAGTAAAATATACTTTTATTATTGGCATAATCCGTTATCGAGGGCTTATTAAGCATGCAGGTAAAGTACTAGTATAAAAAAACAGCCTATAAATTATGTAGATATTTCTTATGTTATATTAATATATATTAGAAATTTTCAAAAATATATGATCACTGGAAAAATTAGTTACATTTGAAAATACGTATCAATATCAGCTGAATGCGAACTTTAATTGAAAAAGTCCTCTGCACGATCCTCATCACTCAGATCACTTTCTGCTATATTTAAAAGTCTCCGGAGTTCTACTTCATGAAGAGGAACAGTAGGTTGGATCGTATTTCAAGGAGCAAGTTTTAAAGTCATTGGATAAGCCTTATTTAATACTGGAACACTGATATGGTCTTATAGATGTCGCGCGAAAAAAAAAATGCTGAAGTATTTTTTTAGAGTATCCACTAAAACCGATTGAAAAAAATGCACGTGTATTGAAGGTCACGAAACAGAAAGCTACTGGATCAATCTACTGGCTACTTTCTTCAATTGATCTAAAAGGAGAATAGAGGTGATCGAAAGGTCATTGTTAAGCCGGTGTTAGAGGTCTGACAAACCACACTCCCCAGTTAAGGGTTAAAATACTTCATCTATATAACTCGTACGAGGATGTCAAAATCACAGGCAATTACTTTTTTGGTACCTAACTACAGTGTAGGGAATGATAAATATTTGTCTTCAGTGTTTTTCATTAAGGATATGTTGAAAATGCAATCCAAATTAAATAAATGAAGCAATATATTTTCAAATAAGCTGTTTTGAACACTAACAGCTATATCAAAACAAAAATCAAAATAGAAATTCTAGTTATTCTTTTGAACGACTGCTTTGAACAACTGTTTTGCAGTTGATTCAAATTGGAACCTGATATTCTTTTATATAAACAGAGACGTTAATTTTGAAACTGTATGTGTATTACATTTGATATCATTTGGCACAACAAAAATTTTATGATGAGATGACAAACACTATACTTCATTTTAGACATCAAAAGTAAACTGGGCTTAGCTGTACATCGAAAGTGATGACTAATTGAAACAAAAAGAGCAGCCGATTTACTGCTAAGAGAAGTGACAGTAGCTCTATCATTCTATGTTTAATTACTGTGCGATTATTAGTTAATATCATCCAACTTTCTTCTGAAAATTTCCAATATTGGTAGCATTAATGTTAACAAATTTTAAATAGATAGCAAATTTTTGCATCTGTAGTTACTAGTGTGGCTAAATGGAATGTTGGTATTTAAGTTGTGTATAACTATTACATTTCTTTACAGATTAGAATATTTTCTTCTGCCATAACCTAGAATATTAAATTATTTATTTCGGTTTTATTTAGAAAAATGGAATATTTAAGTGTGACATTATTTAATATTCGAGCTTATTAGGAATTGTTTGTGATAAGTGAAGAACAGCAAGCAGTTAAATATTTTTCAATATAATAAATGTAAACTTAATTAATTTGTGAAATAGATTTTGATTTACCAACTGTTTTGTTAATAAATAAATAGCCCGGGGGATTCATGCTATATTCTTGTATTTTACATTACTTTATTTTTTTCTTTATTCATAATCTAGTTAAATATTTATGGCCTATTCTGCGTTTTTCAATATTAAAAACTTTAAGTGTATGATATTTCGTAAGCAAAAATTAATTTTGTGAATTGTTTTAAAATATACATGATTTTTCTAGTGAAATTCATCTGAAAAGTTTATTTTAAATAAAAAATTTAATGTCATTAAAAATCAACGGCAATTAATTTCCCCACAAGTTATTAGTATTTGTCAAATTAATATTGCAAAATTTATTTACAAATGAAGTATAAGAAAAGTTTTAAAGCATTTTTTGTGACAACTGTAGGACTATTTCAATTAAAAGATATTGCAAAATGATATAAATTAAAATTTAATAGACATTTTAAAATAACTTGTTAGAATAAATCGAGATAATTGTCTACATATTTTTTTATTTAAAAATTCCCGGTGTTAAATTTTTTAAAAAGAAATTCATAGCGGGAAAAAGTTTCACAGAAAAGAAATTGTATCGTTGAAAATGTAAAATATTGAATTTTAATACATTGTTAAGTATTTAATTATCACATAATTTCTTTTGCAGTTACTTAAAAAAATGTAAAATTCCAAATTCATTGAATATTTGATTCATTTTTGTATTCTGAAAAACTGTTGGTATTTTTTCTCTTTCTTCAAGTAATAAGTTTGGAAAATTTCGCTGAATTCAGCTCAGTTGTTTAGTTTGAGATGTGAATTATTCAGAAATACATGCGAGTACGTACATAGCACTGATAAATTTCATTTATATGAAGATATCTTTAAAAGTAAGTTAGTACACCACAAAATTGTCACAAGTGTAATAAGGTGTATCGGCATCATTCAGTTCTATGCCATTTTTCATTTTGCAATCAGAATGGAGCATAAACAACATTGATTTGAATTGAATTTCCTATCCATTCATTTCACAATGAGAACAAAGCATAAAAAACATTGATTTGAATTTTCAATTCGTGCATTTTGCAATCGGAGCAAAGCATAGAGAAAATTGACTTGAATTTCCTATCCGGTCATTTTTCAATCAGAACAAAGCATAAAGAACATCAGTTTGAATTTTAGATCCGTGTATTTTGCAATTAGAACAAAACATTAAGTTGATCTGAATTTTTGTTCCGTATATTTACCAATAGCGACAAAGCATAGAAAAAAAATTATTTGAATTTTTGATCCATGTATTTTGCTAGAACAATTCATAAGGGAAATTTGAATTTTTGATCCGTGCCTATCCATTCATCAGAAAACAATTTTTACTTCACAACCACTAACAAAAAGCTTTTTCAAGTACATTTGTCATTTTTGTAGTAAGAAAGCCATTTCGGAATTACTTCTAAAAAATCATCATTAATTACGTTTGGTTTTGAAAAAAAACCCTCAAAAATAATTGCGTGACTTTTAACTAGATCTGAGTAACATTATATCTTGGTAAAAAAGGTGGTGAAGAAGACCGTAAATTTATTTTGAGTCGTGGATAAGTTGTCATTTCCACTTTCAATCCAACTCAACAGAAAGATAAAATTATCTTCGAAGAAAAGAAAAAACTTCCATTATGGGAAGAAAATCGATATATTTAATTGTGTAAAAAAACTTGTGTGCAGCTGGAAAAAGAATACCAGAAAAATAAAGAAGTAAAAAGATGTCCTGGGAATACAATTACTCACTCCCTTTAGTGTCAGAACGAATATTAATAACTGGTAGATTTTTTTTGTCTGCGCTCTCATGTCTAATTTGCTGGAATAGTGAAAATATAAAAGGATGTGTAAGAAAACTAAACTCTCTGAATGCTATTTTTTGCTAAGAATAATTCATTAAAAAGGGATAAAAATATCCGGTAACAGCATAAAGGGTTTATAACGTATTTACAAATCAATCTTCGATAGTTTGTGATTTATTTTTACTTTCTCGTCAGTAAAATTATATACATATATAATATAATATTGCAATCATCAAACGATGCGAACTCAAACTTTTGGTAAGCTTTTCAGAAATTTGTGAATCTGAAAAACATATTTTTAGAATTCTGCCTGTCCATCCGTCTGTATACACATCATTTCGAAACTGTCAGACAGGGGATATTTGGCGCTTATTCTTTTCACCAAATTTGCCTATCTATCTTTCTAAATTCGAGTGAATATAATAAAGAGCTAAATGGATAAAATTTTGAGTCGGATTTTTGACGTTTGAAGTCCCTCAGCAAGTTTACTGCTTATAGGTCAGTTCGTTCCCAGAAATATTTATCAGATTAAGACTAAAATGCATCGACATAATAGATATGAAATCTTAAATGTGATATTTGCACACATACTATAGTTCGGTGTTGCATTTCAATTCCAATAGATTGGAAGAATCATATCCTAAATCTTCTTCTTTCCTTTTTCTTTCTTCTTTTTTTCACTATATATAATGACCCCCTTCCCCGAAAAAAAATTCCTTTACATGTTTTAAAACATTATCAATAAGCTAGCCAAAACTGCTTAGCATAGACATATTTTCCCCCAGCAGGTTGAAACTAAAATTTGACATTCAACTACAAATACCGCCAAAAAAGGGCTTATCAAATCCTACGCATTTGGTATAGTATTTTTGAATTATTTCTTCCGAAAGTACATACCGACAGACACCTTTGTTCAAAAATTTTTATCACAATTTTACATTATAGATTTAAAACATGTTCATTCAATTTTATCCATTGTCTTCGCTTTGTTATCATTTTGATTTATATTCCGACACCTTGACAAACATGCTTCCCTTGAACGAATTTTGTCAACTTTTGGTAGAAAAAGAGCCTGAGTAAGCCAGGGACATACGGGGCAGTTGCCCCAAGCCCCCATATCAGAAGAGGCGGGCCCCATAATCGTATAGAAAGTCTATTTTACATTTCCTTCTTTAATGAACTTTTTCGTTTCTTCGTTACTAAAATAATAAAGCAAAGGGGGGGCGAAGAAATTTTAACCCTGGGCCTTGAATAGAAAGCTACAAATTTGGTCTGAAGATCGTATAACTAATTTCACCTATCTAGGTCAAATCGTACTTGAGTTTTGTCACAGACATGCATGTATAATGGCAAAAATGTCTTTTTTGAAATCGAGGAAGGGGAAAAGTCTTCAGTTAAAAATGGGTTCCAAATTTGATGATTACAGTACTTTCTCTGCACTTCATATAGAAGAAAGGAAAAACCTGAGCCATCGTATCGTTTACGTCTTTGGCCATATTCCATAATTTTGTTTTTCGAAAACATCATTTTTTGAATTATGTCTGTTAGGTTTTGAGCATAATAACCCTTTATATCATGAATTAATTATTGCTTTCTTAAATATAACTATCAGCATCAAAAATTCGCCATTCATTTAGGAATTCATTACATTCGCCATTCATTACATACTGGAATTGTCTGAAGTAAACATTCTCGTGTTTGTATGGTACGGGAATTTAGAGAGATTTTTTCTGCTCAGTTTATGTCCTCGTCCACTGACCATGATTGTAGGCTGAAATTCATCTTAATATAGGGCTTGTGTAGGTTCGAGCAAGATATAAAGACTCATTTTCCCCGTAAAATAACTAATCGCTTACCTGCATAAGAAATAACAACATACCATAATAAACCCTTCGCGCTCCAAAAAATAATTAGATGCAAAATTATCCGCCTAATACAAAGATTTTTTTTATTGCTATGAAAAAATAAATATACCTAATTCTTTTAAGTTGAATTTCTATGAAAAATGAATCTACATCTTTAACCATTAGGTAGACGTTTTTAACAATTAAATTTGAAAAATAAATAAATAAAACGTCAAAATGATTTACAATTTTGAATGGTGAGTCAGAGGCACCATAGGAGTGCAAAGAATTTCGGCTCCACTCAGCAAACATTAAGACCGCTCCGACGCGTGCCTACAATCGAACCATTATTTTAATTAGAACCCCCCTTTTTGTTACCCCTTAATTATGTTAGTGAATAGATCATCAAATTAGACAGTAATTGATAGAGAAACGCTGACTATCCTCGTGACAACTGGCATTAGAGAATGCATCATTCGTTGACTGAAACGTGTGATTCCAAGTTTCCAATATTTTGCCATTTGCAGAAACCAGTGCGCCTGCTACGCTGCGCGGCAAATGTTAGACTTAATCAAACTTTAAGCAACGTTTGACAGATCCAGATACTGGCAAAAAAGAATTTGCAGTTTCTATCCCGTAATGGTAGTATCATCTTGTTTCAACTTCTTAAAAAATACATAAGAGTGATTATTTGCCTGATTAAAGAAAGGCAAAAACGCTTCTGCCGCACAACCATAAGCTCAAGAGAATGAATGGTCCAGATTTAATTTAGCTCGAATCTTAAAAAAGCGTTCACCATCAGAAGATTTTTCCAGGGCGAATAGGCATCTGAAGTTGATAGGTCAAAGTCCCACCAAACAGTGCTAAAAACAGCCTTGGGACCAATGTGAGAAAATATTTCCATCATTGTGTGGCCGGTATTCAGTTATCAATCTTTGATCCCATATTTTATAAAAATTACTGGGCTTGCTCGTTGTACTTGTGTGGCGTGAAGGCAATTTCAGGCCTCAATAGAGAACAACAAAAGCGTTTATTAGACATGAAGAAACTAACAGAAAGATGACAAATGCACAGACTACAAATATGTACAGTCGACAGGAACACACAGTCGCACAGTTAAACAAGCAGTAGACCACAGGTATAAATCTATCGCAGCACACAAAGCGGACAGGCAGAATTCAGCAGGAGTAGTAATCCTCGGAGCTTCAAAACGGCTGAACGTCACTATATTCTAAAAATAAGCATATTTTTGTTTTAGTATGTGGCAATATGAATTCTTTTTCGTCCAATGAAGTTTAGAGAGGACGTGGCCATTGTAGAGAAGTAATGAAACACGATGCAGGTTTTCACGTGATAATCAGAGGAGGGAAAGCGACGACATCGTTTAAATATTGACTCGCAAAGTCCTGTTTTTCAAGCAGCAATAAACCAGTACAAACTGAACTGAATCGATTCATGCACATGCATTTTCGAAATTGCAAAAGCTTACACCTATTATATTGATTGTAAATACTAATTACATATAACATTCTGAGTGCGGCTAACTCAACTAAGCGACCAGCTCTGCTATTTCTGAGTGCATCTTTCTCAACTAAGTGACCAGCTATGCAATTTCTGAGTGCAACTAACTCAACTAAGCGACCAGCTCTGCTATTTTCTCGCCTCGAATGAAAAAAATCCTAGGGTAAGTCCATTTCTTGTTTAAAATTGTATCTTAATTCTGAAAAAACATTTGTTTTCATTTTATCATTTAAAACTGTTGCAATTCCGAAATACATTAACACTTTTTAGTTATTACATCGTTTTTTATTCTTAAATGACTTATTAGTTAATTATTAAATTTTAATTATTAGAAATTAGAAAAACAAATTAAATGGCTGGGCATAGTGATGTTAAAAGGTATGACTTGCATAAGGTGTAATACTGTATATATCTGGACATCGTAATAAAAGTATATTTTGTAGTGTTTCGATGCTATTACAGTCGAAATGAAATTTTGTTGTGAAATACTCATTTTATTGTAATTCTACATGAAAGAGATGGAAAATTGTCGGTAATAAGAAATCTTTTGAAAAATGGTAGATTTGCAGTTGTCTAAAATGTTGTAAAGCAAAAGTTGTCTCGTTCAGAAGCTTCTCTAATTTCCCAACTTTAAATGAGCAGATTAAATGTGTCTACAAATATATCCCGCGTATCTTGAGAACTGCTTTAACGATTTTGATAAAATTTTATATTTAGATAATATTTTACTAATATTATCTAAATATAAAATTTATCTAGATAAGTGACTTTCATGCGAAAAACTCACTTTTGCGCGCACGCACGCACACACACACACACACACTTGTATGACTAAATATTAACATGTGACTATATATAAACTTCATAAGCACATCGGAGATGAAGTAGTGTTTAGGGAATCGGATTTGATGCATTTTGCTCACGTTTAACCATTTGACATACAAATTTATTTAACATTCTAATTAGATAACTCGTCCTATTTTGGTAATTTGTTAATTTGATTTTTTTAAAGATAATATATGGAGCATTAGGGATACCAAATCGTTTCATATTGATTTTTTCGTATTTAAATACTTAATTGTGTGGCTTAATATTGACTTGAAAATAAAAATTCATTCATTCGATGCGCGTGCCAGACACGTCATTGTATGCGAAGTGGTGAATATCGCATTCGGAATGCAACTAGGTTTCGCTTATAATTTTAAAAGGGCCATAGGATAGGATTTTATTTACAATTCTACCCCAACAAACAAAGCCTGCATTTAAATATTAGTTGTCCAGGTTGAATCTTTTTTTGATATCTGGTAACTATAGAATATATTTTCTTAATTAAAAAACGAGTGATATTTCTTTTTAAATACTGAAGTTCAAAGCATAACGTTAAGTGTTCATTTTTTTCACATAATAAAGCATTAAAACAATTAAAAATTTTCTAAAGGAAATGTAGAAAAAAAACCAGATTAAGATTCTAAGATTTTAATAAAAAATTTATTAAAAATTAGCATTTGATAAAGATAATTTAAAATGTAAATAAAGCTTTAAAACTCTTTAGATTTCAGAATTTGAGTGAATTTACAATGTATGCCTAATGCTAGTTTAAATTACAGTTTTGAAATTGGAGCGACTGGGCTTTTATTACAGACATTTAAAATAACCGCCCCAGGGAAAATAAAACGTTTCAAGATGCAGCTTTTTAAATGTTTATTTTAATGAACTGGTTCCAACCCGTTTGAGTCAACAAAATAATCCACAAATGCAAATTCTTATTTATTCACTAGGCATCTCAATTTTCCAATTTAAAGCGTCACTCATGGTTGTCCAGGATAAAAACCAATCCCAATTCAGTCCATGGGAGGCACCTTTAAAGCATCCAATTCTTTGGTATTTGCCCGGGGAAATGAACTAATGAATGGCCAGAGGAATGATAATTATGCTGCTGTTAAAACTGCTGAATCCCAAACTTTTTGCAAACACCCTCAGCGAGGCTTTTTCCTTTAAAACATTATTCGAAATACTTTGAATATATCTACCATGAGATTTCTGTATGAGATACAATCTAGCGGTATTATTTCAGAAATAAATTTAGAAAACTGAATCAATTGGAGGCTATTAATAATTTGTGGACGAGTTAAATTTTTTTCAAGAATTTATATGCATCTGAATAATTTTCGCAATGTTGTGTGAAAGGAGTTTGTCAATAACTGAACTGTTGCTGAAAGTATTGAACACATTATTCATTTTCTCACTAAATAGCTAAAAAGTTTCCTATTTCGATCATGCAATTGATATTGCTTCTTCATAGAACTATCCCTTTGCACTCGGAAGAGTATTTCAATGCACAGTTTTGTTATTTAACAATTACCTTGTTTATTGCTCCGAATATTATAGAAACAGAAAAAAGTAATCTATATCTTTTTAGAACTCAGTAGGAATTTTTAAAGATAAATTTTTTTTTAAAAAAAAGTCCGAATGATGCAGTGTCCTAAATGAATTAGTCACCATCTAACTGCAAAGAGTGATTTTTTCAAAATTTAACATTGCTATTTTTAATATAATAGCAAAATATATTTTATAAGTTATTAAAATTCTTTTGACTGTTTATAAAGGTTCAATTTTCTGATTTTTCAAATTTAATTTTATTGAAAATAAAATTTATAAAATATTTGGGTTTTTTGTTATGTTATACTGTTTACCTTCATATTGCAATAATTGCTAACTTACATGCATTAATTTAAAACTTCCTTAGTTTTGTCTTTTTACAGCTTTTGTTGCTGATTTTTTTATCGATACTAACATTGATTCAAGGAAAATTATGAACATAAATGTTCAAAACCCTTTTCCAGTATATTTTACATTAACATTACTTGATACGTTTTTGTATAAGTTTTTAGATATACAGGAAAGTGGTCGAATTTATAGGTTTCAGATAAAGATAATTTTAAGAATCATTTCTAATGTCGATAGCGAAAAAAATACCTATTCAAAATGTCGTAACATGAAATATTTTACGCTTGATTGACCCGCCATTATTTTGAATATGGAATAAAAGAGGTAGCATACAACAAAAATTAGCTTAGCACTTATAAATATAAATATTAAAGTAAATAAAATAATGCTAAGATATTGCGGAACATATTTAAATTTTGATGAATTCCAATTTTTGAAAAAAATGTTTCGAAAAAAGTACAAATAGTAAATCTTAGAAACAGTTTAAAATCTGGAAAATCTTGAAGATTTGATTATTGAATTTGACTTGAATTTTTAATCAAAAGCTTAATCATTTATAGAAACTTTTTCCTTAATATATTTTATACCTGAAGCAACTACATGTCGGATTTGATAGCTCTAGATCAATAATATCGCACGTTGTGTTTTGGAGAATTGTTTTTACTGTGCGCATTAAACATATTTAATAAATATTAAGTTTAGGCTACAGAAATTGTTTAAGTTTAATTCCCGTGAATTTAATTACTGAGGCAAAATTTCAAGAATTTTCCAGAATTCAAATACCATTTTTTGCATTTATCTCTACTCTAACTTTAATACATTGTGCATCTAATTATTTCATTGGAAGCATACTTATATAGAAATTGTGTTAATCTCCCAATTTGTTTGTTTCTTGTCCATTTTATTTGCAAATTTACTATAAAACGTGTAAATTTTTAATATATTAAACCGATTTCGTTTCAGATTAAGAAAAATATAAGTAGGATGAAAGTGAACTTATTATAAACCTTCTTGATTCGTTTACATTAATCCCTTGACCTACAGATTTAATTCTCTGAAGAGATGAGTTCGAGACCCGATTTCACTGAAGAACAGTCATGTAAGCAGATCTGGTTCACTTTAAATAAATAGGGATCAAAGTTCTGCCATTTGTGTGGTGTAGAAGTTTGGAGAGGGGTGGCGGGCTCAGATGTCACCCGCATCGTCTTACCGTTGATCAAAATTAAGAGGTCGGTTACTTGCACTTCATAGTTGCCATTCGGCAAAGAGTGATAAGAGTATTGACGAGTCACATTCATTAGCATTATATTATGTTGTATATATTTATGTAATGATCTCTTAATTTAAGTCTTAATTTCCAACTTTTTATTTTAATTTAATCTATAACTTCATTCCGAAAGGTTCTCCTATATTCTAAACCAATTCCATTTTTTAATTTTTTTGAAACACGCGCTGTGTAAAACTGCTTACACCTATATTCTCTCACAACTAAGAGTGAAGGAATAAAAATCCTTTACACTTAGCACATTCTTTTAAAGATGTTTAGATTTCTCTATCCGAAATTCACACGTGTCAAAAAAATCCTTATCAAAATCTCATTTTGATCTCTTCTTGTCTTATGGTGCTATGTAAATTATGCCTCTCTTGATGGAATAAATCGAAGTTACAATTTCAAATGCTTTCTTCTTGTCCATGCATCCGTTTCAGATGTGGTAATCACGTCGGCTCAGCAGCAGTTTTCTGAAATGTAACAATATCTGAAAGACTTCACCCTTTCTGTTCTATCTTTACGTCCAAACTTCATGCAATATATCTCAGCCTTTTAAAAATTTCAACGTCACCCTCCCCTAAATTTATTATATATACTGATTCTAAAAGTAGTATTGAAGCTTTTAAGAATGTGTCATCTGAAAGTCATCCCTTGGTTTTAAATAGTTTGCACATACTATATAATTCTCTCAGAAATAATTTTGCAATTCAATTATGTTGGATTCCTGCCCATGTCGGAATTTTGGGACATGAAAAAGCTAACAAGGTCGTTAAAAGCTTAACCCTGTTGAAAGAAAATTTTGTTCCATTATCCGATGCATTACAAACAATAAAAAAAAATTAATTCTGTCAATCTACGGGGGAAAAATCACCTACGAATAAACTACGTCAGATACAACCATCTATTAACGGTTTCAAAAATAAAATGCTTATCAGGAAAAAAAGATGTCATTATCACGAGACTTTGAATAGGCCACACCTATTTAACTCGAAAACATCCCTTGCACTCGGATCATGCACCACTCTGCAATAAATACAATTGTGTTTTAACGGTTAAGCATATTTTGTGTGAACGCCAAGATTTTAGTAAAAAAAGACAAGTTCATTTAGGGGCGACGGTTTTTAACCACTTAACAGTTTTATTTATATATTTTTTATCTAATAAGGTGACACCTATTTTGGGAATATTTTCTTATTTTGATTAAAATGGATATCCATCGAATACTTGACTTATGCATGTATTGGAAGTCATCTTACCATTGAATTATAATTGTTATGAACGGTTTATTTTTTTGTTTACAACTATCAAAATTCGATAAATCGATACACCTACAGCATACGGGTAAAACGATTAACTTAAACGATATCTTAGGTGATAATCTTCATTCAAATATTTTTGACTTAAGATATTCAAATTTTACATCTGATTTAATTATATTTTTCTTAGAATGCCTTATGTTTCTTTTAGGAAGATCATGTTTTTAACGGATGTTTGGCGCAGAATGATTAAGTTTGGTTCTTGCGCCATAAAATCAAACACACAAATCGGTGTTTAGCTGCCAATGAATTCCTAAGTTTATATATTTTAATTCCTTCATAAATACAACTTATCTGGATAGTCCCTCATTAAAACTGAATTTATAACAATTACTTAAAGAGAATGTAGCTTATGTTTGGGAAATGAACTAAGGAGGCGAAATCGGATGGTTCAGATAATTATCAAATTCCTAGAGGAGTCTGACGGAGCGGTGTTTTCATTGATAGATAATATGACCTTCCACGGTTTTGAAAGGGATGTCGCAACATCGGATAATTTGCCTGCGTTCGGAGAATGGATTCCCAGGGCTTTTATTTCAAGGACGCGTAAATCAATTATGTGTGAAAGAATTCATTCGGATTAAACCGCACAAAGGCGTGCCGATTTTAAAGAAATCGTAGGAGGATTAATGGATTTTTGAAAACTTCCCTAGTTTGCGGTCTTGGGAAACTTCGGTGGAATAGTAAACTCTTGAAAGGATTTTTGAATTTAATATTCAGAAAGAGTTCAAATGACTGTCAAATTTAATAATAAATGACTAAAACTTTATCCGCTTGTTAGACTAATCTTCTGAGAGTAAAATAACGAACTTTAATCGTATGCTAATTAATATCAATATTCAATAATCTGATCTATCTTTGAATAATTTAAAATTAATTTTCTTTTAAACAGCTTTTATCATTTTGAATACTCTTCTGCATATGTTAACATAGAAAATAATAAAAATATACCCAATTCATTTAGGAAAATGTTTTCATTTAGACATTAAAATGGATGTTTTAATAAAACATGTAGAAAGCATTACTCTAAATATTTGAATGGCAGGTCTAGATGGCAGGTCTTCGCGTGCGAAATTTCATTAAAAGAGCCTTTCTATGGTGACTTAATTTTCTCTAATATATTTTCAACCCTTTAAAGGATAATAAAAAAATGATAAATTCAATGAAAATTATGTACTCGTTTACTTCAAATGAGGATTACTGCAATGAATTTTGCTTGTGTACCATAGGTTTTCCTTTGATCATAATAAATGCCTAATCAATATTGTTCATTCAATGATAATAGTTAACTTTTGATATTAAATTTATTTAGGATCCATTCACAAAAAAGTAAAATCCTGCGAATTATTTCTGTCATTAGCTAATATTTTAATTTTTTTTATATATGAAGTTCACAAAGAAAGTATTGAAATCGGCAAAAAAAAATCAAGATTTTGAAAAATCTCTACGTTTTCAACAGCCTTAATTCCAAAAAATCTCCTTTGCAATATCTATTTGCCTGTAAATAAGATAAATTTAAGCTCTATTACATCTAAGAATTGACATTTAATCTTTACACCAAATTTTCAGAATTCTATTGAATTATAAATGAAATATATTCATAAAAATTCAATGCTACTGTTTGAATATAAATGAACACGGTTACAACAAAGTAAGATAGATGATTAAAGTTTGGTGACCAAATTTAAAATCTATTTTGAAGATAGATTTCAAACCAGTCCTTAGATAGGCCACTGGTCTGTTCTTTCAAGAGAATATAAACGGCAAAGCTCAAAAGCACGGTTATTTGTAAGATTGTTAGTAACGCAATTTCGTTTTCTTTTAACATATGTGACTTAATTGTATTTTCTCGCATCCGACTTCACAGTTAAACCATTTAACCTACCATTATATATTTTGAGAGCTGATATAAAATGGCTTGCTTGTGAAAATTTTCGATTGATTCAATCAGCTTTAACTCCAATTGATTCATTAAGGAAGAATTCATTGAATACGCTTGAATATCAAACAATAAGAATAACAGTAATCGGCCAATTGACTTTTGCTACAATTACAGCTCGTTATTATAGTTAAAATCGTTAATAAAATACTTCATATTCAGCTAATTAAGTTCAAGTAAAATTTTTAAACTTGTTGTTGATGACATTTGATGTCAATACTGTTTTTTTCGAATATTAACTCATCAATTTTTATTAATTAAAAACTAACTTTATAGCCTTTACAGCAGTTATTCATAGTTATTGTAATTGTAAGGTCGGGATAACCTGATGGGTAGGACGTTGGATTCGTATCTCTTGTGCTGCGAGTTCGAATGTGATCGCTAAGTTCTCCACGTTGGGAGTTATACCGCTGGGGGTAAAGAGCCAAAGTTGATCGCTATTGGTGTGTTTAGGGGCCCATATCTTCAGAGGCTACTGCACCCTTTCTTCCGCTGTAAACCGGAACACCGAAACAAAATTTGTAATAACTTAATAAACTGTAGCTTAAATAAAATTCTTCCTAATATCCTAAGTAGGAATTGATTTAAAATTGGTTTTTATAGGTTTTACTTGTTCTATTAAAGACAGCTGGTTAGTTACTTTAGCTGCAATGTGTGCATTTCATTACACATTTATTTTCAGCATCCGATTTAACATTTATTTCGTTTATTTAGGGGGGGAGGTTAATGGAGCGAAAAACTCGTGAAGGCTTTCTGGTGCAAAAAATTATCCGACAACTGTTATTAAAATTAAGTTCGACAAAATTCCCTTAATTTCGAATAGGTTAAAACACAACTCGGGTATATCGGTAACAAATATCCGCCTTTGTCAACTCAATTCGTGATAAGCCTCTTCCCCTGGCTTGTGCTTTTGATGAGCAGGGCAGATAAAGTTAAGGAAAATATGAACAGAAACTGGCGATAGGAGCAACCAAAGGATTCGAAACTGCTGACTGCCAGATATCGTTTTCTTATCGGGGACTGTTCTTGAAGAATGACATTATCGGAATTGTATGCGTGTTGGGGGAAAATCGATTGCCGCTATGCTGTAGGATGAATTAAGCTTACAAATAAACTAACTATGGGGGCCATTGCTTGGGAGTTTATATATTATGAATGTCGTTTTCAGATATAAAGAAAAATTGGGGAAATTTAAAATTCTCTGCATTTGGTGTTATTGAAAATGTAATTGTCATAAGAAAATATTGGCAGATTCATTCGAAAACTTTGACAATAGAGTTAAAAGATTTATATTTCTATACGTAGTGTGCGATATAAGAATACGTAATGTACATTACCTTTTATTGTTTATACGGAAATCGTCATGTAGGAAGTTTGCTGTGAAAGTAGTGAGGTGGAATGAAGACACAGCCGGGATGTATACACAGAACAGTCCTTATAGAGATTCGTAATATAAGCAAACAGAGCCTTAGTAACGCTCTGATAGCAGCTAGAGATCGCTTAGTGATTACCTATTTTAGATCGAAAATTCTCTTCAATATCTCACTTTGGTTATTTCTTTTTTTAAATAAGTTTTCTGTAGGTGCATAAAATTTTCTAGAGGACACCTTAATTTCGAGTATTAATAGATATAACCAAATTCCTAAGTTTCCCAACATATTCATTTCGCAGCCAAATTAGTCATTAATATTCCGGGTCATTCACCTGTCATCCATTTAGTATCTATTAGCCCTATCTGTTCATCTCTCTTTTCTGTGATAAGACTGGCACTACATTACAGCAAAAAGTACATATTTGTAACAAGATAGTTTACGGATGTAGGATATCCCACAGAGCTATTTTATTGAACCATCATCTGCCTTCATTTTTTGTTTTATCAACATCCGATTGTAGACTAAATCAAAGCGAGAATTGTAAAAGGTCAGATCATTTCCCAGAGGACGATACTTTTAATTGGTACTACATTCCAGAACAACGCCATCTATCGAGCTTTTGAAAAACTGTCCCAATTAATATTGAGGCAGAGGCCCCACTAACATCCATAAAAGAAAGGCGTCTCCATGCGTCAACGGTTCCCACTCGCAAAGCTACGCCGCTATGCGGTAATATGTTTTCAGTCATAGTATTTCGTTACTTCTAACGTCCTCCTAGAAGAAATAATCTAAATTTCTGCTTATTCGATATCTTCATGTTTTAATCCTTTTAATATTTCCCTGTAAATACCCCCCTTGTAAATATTTCCCTTTAACTCTAAATGAATTCTTTTATTTTTTTTAAAGAAGTCTTTTCATCCTTCGTTTGCATTATTTTACTCTTGGTTTAGAAGTCAACCCATAAATATTAAAAACCCCTAGATATCACTCCACTAAAGCACCGCTATCTGAAGGGGTCTAACGTTTTTAGTAGATTTAGTTGGCCTCCCACATGTATTGTGAGTTCTATTCCATTTTTTCCCCTTCCGTTTATTTTAATGTTGATTAAAATTTGCAATCGAATAGGTTTCGAATTGATTTCATACCACTGTCGAATTGATTCTACTTGATTTTTGTACTATATTTTAACTTTATTTCCCAAACTCCATTGAATGTCCTTTTTCTTAAGATACATTTTTCAGCACAACATTGTAACACTATTTTATCCTTCTATAAGTTATGTATTTTCAGATTAACGTTGGAATTAAACAGCCTTTTATTATAATTTTATGCCTCTAGCAACTTCGATAGGGTTGGCATTCTTACCCCTTTTTGTTATCGAATATTTTGAATAAAAATTTTTAAGAAATCTCGGGACAAATTGCAACGGAAAAGTTATACAGAGATTTTCAAAATTTAAATTTAGATATTTCATAAATATGACGCTTCTTATTATATAAGCATAGTTGTTTTCCTGCGGATAGTGACATGTTTTGAACATGTATTCTATTTTCTAGAGTTATTAGGGGAAAATAATTGGTAAAATTTGGTTTTTAAGGAAAGTTGGTTAACACAAACAAAATATCTTTTATTTATTAAAGATGCAAAGAATGGTTTAATTTTTTATTATTATTGAAATGCTTTTTATTAACCTGTGCGATTTAGCAAGCTGGAGTATGTAAAAAATGGATCAATTTATCTTGAATTCATATAGATAAACATTCTGCTTTAAATATTAGAATGCACTTACGATAAAAAAAGATTATATCACTTTCATCCATTTAACTTGGAACTAGAATTAATTAAAGCTATTTTATGATAGTCTCCCTTTCTTAATGGTGCACTTGAAAATTTAAACAGATAATAAAATAGTAGCATAATAGGCAAAAATTAAAGAAAATGAAATCTTCGTTCTAAAATTTAAGTTATTGTCTTAATTTAAATCTCTCTCTCTCTCTCTCTCTCTCTCTCTCTCTCT
>JAOUZG010034668.1:90427-120621 GCA_026289955.1 Argiope argentata
ATTTAACTCATTTTTAATGCATTCAACATAGTTTTAGCAGTTTGTAATGCAAATCGAAACCGGCAGACAGCGCAGTCGGTAAAATGCAAGGACTGCTGTCTTTTCCACGTGAAGGTGAAGAATGCGAGTTCAGTACTTGCAAAAATCCCTAATTTTCTGATAAATAATTTATATTAATTGTTATTATTTACTAAAAAGTAACGAAAATTAAATTTTTATTTGTTAATCTAAGGAGAAATTGTCTAATTTTTTTCATATTACTTATTCTTAATATCAAGGCATGCGTCATCTGATAGTCTCGTGACAGTTTGAAACTGGATAATCATTTAAATCAATCTGTAAGAATTCAGAGAAAAATAATTGGAAATTCAATTTGTAACTATAAATCGTAAAATATAAAACACTTCTGCATTATTTTCTAATCCTAAAAGCGAAAAATGGATGCATGAAAGGCGATGACTCGCCAATTCGTTGCCTACTCAACTTTTATTAGAGAGGATGTTGGAAAGTGTCGGGGAGACTACTCTCGCCGGTTTGTATGAGTCATTTCCTGTGTTGACCTGAAACTAAACGCTTCAAAGAAGCCAGGTCTTTTCGCTTTCCAAATGACTTCCAAGTAATTTTTCTTCTGAAATCATAAAAAAAGTGATCAAATAGTAGAATGAAAAGTAGCCCATGTAGAACTGAAGGAAAAAGTATCTTCAATTCATACATTTGGTTTCAAATA
This sequence comes from Argiope argentata, assembly GCA_026289955.1. Lineage (NCBI taxonomy): Eukaryota > Metazoa > Arthropoda > Arachnida > Araneae > Araneidae > Argiope > Argiope argentata. Next base: position 91,155 of record JAOUZG010034668.1, read on the forward strand.
AAATGATAGTGAATGCTATCGTGTTATATAAAAGTATAAAACTCTATTTAAATAAACGTGAGCATTATGGATCAAAAAATTATTCCATTAGGGCGTATTTCTAATGTTATATATTTGTCCAAAATGTACGACACATAAAGTATATTTATTAGGCAATTTGCCAATGTAACCAATAACTAACCGCCGAAAAGAATTAATCTTCTATTATTTTATTAATACAGATTGATGACATTGACATAATTTAATGCACCTATAAATTATTATATTTTAAAACTCGTGCTTCGTTCTAATAAAACATATAGGCAATTCTGAATTTTCAAAAACTTTCATCTCCTTAATTATTCTAATGAATTAGTTAATTTTAATCGGACGGAACACTCATTTGGCTCCGAATGGATGCTGAAATTTGTCCTCGATCATCCCATTCATTAAAACAGCCCCCGCGGTTGTGGGTGGGAAGAATGCGCCCCAGCTGAATCAATTCCGAGCCACTTCAAAGAAGCCGCTCTGCAGGTTGAACTCTCGGAATTGAACTAACGAAGCGAGGGGAGGGATGGACGATAATTATCCGACTATTAAGACTGCTGACTCCCAAAAATCGTTTGCTGCACACCCTTGCTTGTCCTCTTTGTGTTCTCAGAAGGATGGTGCGACCTCTATCAGTTTTGAAGGAGATACCTAGGTTCGAAATGGTTCAGAAATCGATTTCTTGGCGTTTTGGGGTCGATTAAATGAATGGGACGCGATACTGTGCTGGGGGATTACAAACTGGGGAACTCGCTTTTGTTTTCGAGTGTAAAATGAAGTTTCTGCGGATTAAAGGATTGATCGGAAGATTGTGCGGTGAGTTTTGGAAAAACTGAGGGTGGAGCTCCGTTTTGATAAATGGGAGTTTCGAGGTATCCCTTATTTGGCTTAAATGTGTGGACCTTAAATGGAATATGCGTTCAATATTATCCTTTGAGGAAATAGACTTTGTGAACAGACAGTTTAAACTAGACTCGAAATCTTTAGAACCTGTTGGAAAATGTGTGATTCCAAAAAAGTTTAAATCTCTTAACCAGGCATAATGCACGTTTACCTTTTCACACGAATTTAAGATTTAACCCTCTGCACTCGGAAAAGTAATCCGATACAAAATTATTCACCTAATACAAGGGCTTGTTTATTACTCCGAAAATAATTATACATAATAGTTTTAAGTCGAATTTCTTGGAAGAATCTATCTACATCTTTTTTGTTCAAAAAATAATATATTTAATTTCCAACTGACCATCTTCCAACGATTTAATTTTTACTAAAATTGTATTTAAAATTACAGTTGTAGACAAGAGATCAAATGTTATCGCTTGGCTCTCATATCAGATATCTTACTATCATATATTTGTATTGAATTCGTATATCGCTTGCCTGCGATCGAGAGTGTAGATTAATAGACGATAACTCTCGGCGAATTTGGTTCGGAAAACGCAGTTGTACGTTTTAAATACTAAACACGTATTCTAAATTTTATATTTATGTTTTTTTTTCAGTTTTTTTTAAGCTATTTTTTTTTCATTTTCAGTCGGACAGAAGGATGCTGATGTCCTTTGAATGGATTTATTTCATAATTATGGTAAAAATATGCAAGTTTGATGTAAAATAAACCTGCCGAATTTCATTCATTTTCGATTCATATAGTTACAGATAAATTCTTGTGAGTTATCGCGTTTGAAAACTAAAGTGGCAGCTATGGATCCGAAAATGCGTATTTATGACTCATAGAGATCTTAGCGATTTATCTAATTCACGTATTAAAATTTTTCGAAAATTAGAATACTTTGTACGAGAAAATAAAATTTCAATAGTGATACCGATTATTTTCCGAATTTTTTTAAATACCTTATTAAACATAATTTTAGTCAAATTTCAGGATTACTTTTAATTATTTTAGACGCTTCATTAAGATACAAATGCATTACGAACGATATTACATTTTTGTGTTCATTTTATCTTTGTCCTTTTAAGATCAAATCTTAAAAATTAAAATTAACGAATCAATGTTAAAAAGGTACATGTTGCGATGGTTCAAATTGGAATTTTAAGCGTTCTAGCCTTTGGAATGGTTATTTTAGTGGAAATTCTATAGAAATTTCGTAATATAATCATTAAATTACTCTGCCACAAATTTTACGGTAAGAAGTCGACTGCTTTTAGCATTTTCCAATAATATTCGATGTGGTAAAAAATGGCCTATGAATTACTTTGCATGTTACTAAACTAATTTTTAAAAAATTAAACGTATAGTTTATCATAAAGGATGAAAAAAATGTCTCCAGTTTCTAAAATTTATGGTTTACATGTATGTTTTTTTATATTACACGCTCGTATAAAGGCATGTAGCTTTCGTAATTTTTCTATATTTTACAATTTGTAAATAAAAAGCCTTTGGGTTTATATGCATATCTCTTAATATATTAGAAATTGGATGTTGTCACACCTAAAAATTAGCAAAAAAATAAAGTCGTTTAAAAAATTAAAAATTACTTAGAGATTATAGTTATTTTTTAAACTTATTAATTGAAAAGCAAAGCTCTTTGTATTTCTTCAACGCAGCTTTAAAAAAGGAAACAGAAAAATCTCTTTTCCAATGGAAACTTGAAGTTTAAAAATGACATTAAAAGCGCTCGTTCTAAAACAAAGAGCGAACTTCATTTCTCTGTTAGTTATCTCGCGGAATCTAATCTTGACTGGAATACGGTTTACAAATTAACTCGGTATATTTGAAAATTCCCCATGTTTCATTTTTATTTTTCTGAAAAATTGTAAAGAATTTATAATTTAGAAGGACTTGAATAAGCACATATGTTATTATTTAAAATAATCCTTTTTATTTTTCGAGCTATCGGAATTAAAAGTAAAACAGTGATTTCTACATTCGATTTTATCTGGTGTATTATTTATACAGTATTGGGATAAAACTTCATCTAATGCATTGAGAAAAAAGATATTTCAATGTATGGTGTCGGAACATCATTTCTCGAACGGCCCAGCACCCCATGCTCGGGCAAGTTAAATTATATTTTTATTCATTTTCATTGCTTCATTGATTGAGTCACTTTAGTATTGCAAACGATCCAAAAAACTTTGTCTCGCATTTATTGTTTAAAAAAATATCCCATTTCCTATTTATTTCATTTCATATAATCACGTGCTCAAAATAACATTAACATTATTCTAGGTTTTATTTGCTGAAGTAATATACTTTTTTTAATCCGAGCTTTTGTAAATGCGATAGCAACGCGTTATTAAAAGCTGATTTTTTGAGATGCTCATGCAGATAATAAAATTATTTTTCACCTACCGATTTTTGTTGATGCCAATAACCTCATCATGTTCTGACATGATAATAAGAATTTAAAAAATGCTGCCGTATTTAACGAAATTTTGAAAAATTGCTGCTTAAGATTACAAAAATCTTTTTAATTGTGCGAGTTTAATTTCCAATTTTTCCCAATTTCCGTGGGAGTATTTGAAAGACGAGTTATTTCGTTAGTAGCGTTGAAGGTGTTAAAAAAAGGCAAAATGCATTTCTTCATCACAAAATAAATGAATTCTTAAAGAATAAAAAATTCTCCCAATCAATTAGAATGGAATTTTTTTCTTAGATATATGAACTCTTCCATTTATAAAGTTTTATTGGAAGATGTTGCGCTTCACTTTATATTGAGACTCGCTATTATAGAACCATATATAATGGCAAAATATGTAATTGAATAATTAATCTTAATTTCGCGTAATTAATTTCTAGGTTAACATATGAATGCCAATAAAAAAAGTTTTTAAGCCATTAGACAGAAATTTTGTGATATTCTTTATTTATGACTGCAGCATAAGATATTAATTTGTAACATAAAAATTTCATAGCCTTCGCTGTAATTTCTTCTTAGTCGTATCGAAAAATGTTAAAATCCCATATATACATAAAATAATATATTCATAAATAATATATATAAATAATATATAATATATTCAAAAAAAGTTGCACAAAAAAAGGTATTTTATGAATTGCGTAGTATAATTTTCAAGTACTTGTTCTAACAGTGTGATCTTCTTAATAATTATTAAGCTTGAAGTTTTTACTGATATATTCTCGCAAATGCTTTATTAAAAAATTCTGAGGAACATCTGCCGAATTAATTTAATACATTAGGAAATAACTTGCAGACGATAATACCAAAATTAGCGAGACAACCAATAATCACTCATTTCTACGACATTTGGCCTAAAGTAATGGAATTGAAAGGTACATAATATAAAATTGGATTCCAAAAGAGTATGAATTTGTTTGTTTAAAGTAGTAATATAACAATATTACTTTAATAAATACAGCTAATAGTTATTAGCTGGGTACTTATGTATTAAACCTTCCGTGTGCCAACGGTCGCCAACCACCTCGAGCCAATTTACTTGGGTGACATAACACCGCCGATACATAACACCGCCATTGCTTGTCCGTTTCACGTATAAACTCGTCTCATGTCCATTCAAACGCTTATTTTTAAATGGAACAACTCCATAATTTTGGGGATTCGTCACTTCATCTTTTTCGTTGGCAGGCAAATCCCAAATGTTAATCATTTTAACAAGTCAGAAAATCAGAACAGGAAAAGCGCTTAATGATCGTATTGGGAAACCAACAAAATGGCTGACGGCAGTTGAGAATTGCACAATTTTTTTAAAAGTCATTTATTTTTTCATTATTGGCGGTTTAGCAACTCATTGACGACAAAGATCGAAGGCTTAATACTAAGTATTCTAAGGTGAGTAATTCTGTATTATTACAGAATCATATATTTAATTGCTTTCAGCAGAATATTTAATGACTAAAACAAAGAATGTTTTACAGTCAGGAGTATATAACAAAATATAAAAATGCTTTAGATATTAGAAACGGGATCTTCATTAGATCGGTATCCTTTTGTATTTTTAAACATATTCTCAACTGATGATTGAAAGTTTTTGTTGGAAGTTGCGAAATGTTCAGCTCTAAGGAAAACCGAAAACGTGAATGCTTTTAAAACGAGGGCTCTAAAACTCTCATGGGTAGCATTGAATTTCGATTGTTTGAGTTCCTAAAAGTGCTTTTCACGAGATCTTTCGAACAAAGTATAAATAATATATCAGCAATTCTCTTACTTTGAAAGTGTGTTTCTTGCAGAAAAGAAACGGTACCCTTTCAATTCCCCGAGACAACTCTTCAGATTAATCTTTTGTGATTCCCCGTGAGATGCGCATGTTCGACGAAGTTTTGAGAAAATTTCTTTACTTTCGAGAAGGAAAAGCATTGCAATCAAATATAAATCACGTGATTTCTTCAAAAGACAAAATAAAAATATCGCGAACTAGCCGGGCTGGTGTGATCCTTCCGCTATAAATACGTGGTATGTGGTAAATACTATCTAAAAATCTAATTTTTGTTTTAATTTTGTTTTTTCTAACCGATTGAAATGAAAGATTCCCACAGAACTAGAATTGCAGTAATAAAATCCCATAACAAATTTGATATACTTTAGTAATTTGATACTTAATTTTTAAGTTATCGTGTTTAGAGGTTTCTGAAATTAACGAGAGAGACATTCTGTTTATAATGGACGTTGGCTCAAGATCTAATAGATGGCTACGATATAGACGTTAAGTTTGTGTACTAAATTTTATCCATCTAGCTCTCTTCCTTTTTTTTAGTTAATACGATAACTTATATTTGAGCAGCCACAAAAACTCCTTCTGAATAGTGTGTTCAAATTTTGATAGAAATCTAGGAATTTGGTGTTAAGGTTATATTAGGTTAGGGAAAAAGAAATCCGTTATTATTTTACAGCCATCTATCGAGAAAATAATGATTTCTTTCCATTATTTTTCATTTCTTTACATTTTCTTTTCATATGGAATTTTTGAAAATAATGAAAAAAATAAATCCATTATTTTCTCTGTAGATGGCTCTAAAATAATAATGTATTTCTTTTCCCCAACCTAATATGTTAAATTTCATTTGTTAATCTCAGGATTTTTTAAAATTCTCTTTTATCTATCACAGACAAACATAAACTTTTAAAAAAGTGTTATATGTTAAATGTCTTCAATAAAACTTTTTTGAAGATTACAGTTCTACGAGATACGAGAACTAAAAATGTCGTGAAAAATGGAAAATGAAAAATAAACTGTTCTAAAAACAGGGGTACATAATGTGTAGTGAGTTAACCCTCCAAGTAACATTATTATGTAGTAGATAATAAGGCTTGTGAATCTTAAAATTTTGTCTCAGACTCATTAGTCTCAGACACCATTCAAAATAATGCATCATTTTACATTTTATTCTTTTAATCTTGATTGCTAAATTGCCTACAGAGTGATACGACATTAACAAATTTTTCTTGGAAATTAAACATAAAACAATTTTTTATACGTCAAAAAAAAATATAATTAATTTTTTAAGGTGAATTAGGCATCGAATTACATTTCGAAGTGGAAAGGGCTGTTAGATTGGTTTTAAAATCATAAACATTCGTTAAAGAAAGATAATGTAATTTATTCTGAGACACTACCCACTTAAATTTCTTCAAATCGCAGAAAAACTCTTTTTATTGCCAAAATATTCGAAACGACAGAGATAAACATTGGAATATGTTTCACATTAATATTTCAACCGAATTAAGCTGGTACTCTTTTTAAGCGAAATGAGTTACAACTAAACAATAATTCATTTTAATAACAATGATTGCTCTCAGTAATTAGAATCGCCGTTTTCTTTTAAAAGAGAAAATAAACTCAAAGAAAGCGGTTAATCCTGTTATTTAATTAAATAATTGCTTTGAAACAAGGCAGACGGAAAGTAATCATTCTTTCTCCAATTATATATGAAGAAAAGGGAAATAATAACTATTGGACCTGCCATTCGACGAAATCTACCTCGGAAATACAATTATCAAACAAAATTACAACATGGTTGATTAGAGTTTTTTTTATTTGTAAGAGAACAAAATAATTGACATTTTCGGCACGAAAAAAAATTAACTAATCGAGATAAAAATTATTTATTCCAGTTATTAAATATTTTTATACATGAATTGTTTATTCAATTAAAAGGGAGATGAGTTATAATGTATATAGTAAAAATATCTTACTTTTTCAAACAAAAGCTTAGGCTAACACATTCATGAATAGCAAAATGAAGAATATTTCAAAAAGTTTTACAGGGCAAATCATTTTAACCGGACCTACTGATTTTGACACTCAGTTCTCTTCGGTAACACTTGCAGAATAAGAAGGTTCTTGAAAATATTAGTTTTATTTGAAATTATTGAAAGTTTAAACGCTTTAATATTCTTTAAATAATTCGCTACATATTTTTGTAAACACCCTTTTTTTATATTTTCAATATTTAAAATCTTTGCCTAAAGACGAAAATAGTTTTTGCCTTATAATTGTTTCACTAATTTTATTAAAAATTTAAAGATCATTAAATATTTTATTTTACATTTTAATATTAAATACATCAAAATATTTACATAATATTTTACATTCATTTGATTAAATATTTTACAATAGTTCTATTCGTTCATTTTTCATTTTCCATGTTCCGAACTTTGTCAAATATTAACTGCATGATATTGCTTCTGTATAACCGTGAGCAAAAATTTTAAATTGAAATAATGAACGAAGTATAAAAATCCATTTCTTTACGATCTTTCAGTTTAACTGTAGGAGCTGTAAATCTATTTGTTTAATCAATATATTAACTTTTTAAAAAATGTTTTTCAGCATCAATCTTTCCTTATATAAAGAAATCAACCAGATTTTGAAATATTTTTATCTACTTTGCTAAAAAAAAATTCTAAATGTTTGCAATTAAAACATGTACTTTTTTAATTAATCAATTATGACAATTTTTCTTTAATAATTTTAGAGAAATCAATAATTCAAGGGTGTATAAATCAAACGTAGCCAATTTTAGTTGGATGGAAAAAAATCCTTCCAAAAATATATTTACAGCAATAAATAACATCAAAAACATAGTGAATTTATTAAAAATTTCATGAATTCACAAGATGATTAAAATAAATATTTAAATATCTCTACGACGACATATTTGAATGTTATGCCAATTTAGATCGAGTAGTTAAATCATTTAATGCAGTGAACAATAAGTCTTAACTTTCAATTAAAAGCGAAACGATTAAAATCTACAGAATTGATGAGCTAAAAAATAAAACTGGATTGCCAATTTTTTCCTTCTCGTATAGGAAGAACAAAGAAATTTTTATAATCAACAAAAACTTGAAATTCCAAATTTTGACAAATGTTCCCGTTTTAGTTTCTTAAGTTCGAAGAACTTCAAAGAACACATCTTTAAAAATTTTCCTTCTTTCTATGCGAAAGAACTCAAAAGCGTTTTGAACTAGATGGATGAAATTTGGTATAGTACTTTCATCATACTTCGCGTAGCAGAAAATTAAAAACTGCTCTCAGTAGCTAATTCTTTATAGATCTATCGACATTTCTTTAATTGACCATAATACTAAAAAGAAATGCTTCACTGACTTTAACCTGAAAAAATATTCTTTTTTTTAAATTCCTACTATTAATTCATACGATCCCTGCATGTATCTTGCTTAAATTTTCAATCGTTAATTAAATATTTATCCAATCACTCAAGTTCAAATAAATTTAAAAAAATTGTAGTGGATGAGATGTGATGTTAATGCAAGTTTTTCAAATACTAATTCCTTTAAAATAAAATTAAGAAGTATTATAAGATTTTATATGAACAATTAGTTTCCGTCCCAACAGATGCGCCACGAAATTCATGCTCAATTTTTTTCACTTCCTCTTATAAATTAGTAAATAAAAATTGATTTAATTTTTTATTTTACTGATTGATATGTATGTATGTATGTTGAGTTTTAGTTCCCCATTGTCTCCTTTCCTTATAACTGTATGAATAACGATTAAAAACGTTTGGTTCAATTCATATAAAAAATGTTTTGCAATATATATATATATGTATATATATAATATATATATATATATATATATTCGACTAATGTGCAAGAATATGTACATCAAAGAAAGTAATCTTCAGCAGTTATTTAGAAAAAAATACTTTTTATTCGAAAAAAATTGGAAAATCGTGATATTTTCAAGGTATTGAAAAATGCATTAAGGTGATATATTCCGAATACCTTACAAATGTTCTTTTCGGAATAAATAGAAACTTCTCTAAAGGTTGTTTTACAAACTTTTTTTTCTTTTTGGAAAATAGAGTATTTCAATCCAAAAATATATGTTGAAGTTTATTCGATGTTTGCGTTTTTATCGTTGAGTTTCAGATGCAATATTTGTTTCTTTCAATGAAAGAAAGTATTTCTAAGAGAGTAACACGATTATTATATTCACTGAAGAGAACTTCGGATTCGATAAATTTATTTCTATTCATAAGAATTAGTTGCTTCTAAACATTCTTTTCCTTCGTGCATCAGAAGATTGGTTTTGTTAAGATAATAATATTGAAAAGACGAATTTCACTCTTTTGCGCAGTTTATTATTCTTTCAAAGAATCGGTACAAATTGAATAACTTTCGGTGATAAGGAACTAAATGGGTTTGCTTATCTTCTTATTTTGTAAAATATAAATTAAGTATTATAAACTTTCAAAATTAATTTTGCATTTTTTTAAACAATTTCTTTGTTTTCTGCTATAGTAGTACATTTATTTTTTATCTAGAGAACTGACATTATTGTGAAAAGAAAGATAATCTAGATAACTGACATTATTATAAGAAATCCTTGAGCATTTTAAGTATTTGGCACTTTACATAAAAGTATTGAAACAATTTTATGTAAAGATCATGGCCCGAAAATGCTTCGAACTTAGTATTTTCTTAAAATTAAAAACAGATTGTCGAATTCGGTCTTTTCTGATTATTTGCAATGCGACTCACAAAGCGCTCATGTACGGCATCATGAAAATAAAGTTTAAATCATTCGTTCGTGTTTATAATCTTGAACAAAACTCAATAATTTTGTATGCTGTAGGAGGATAATACATTTATGAAGTCACTTGGAGACTGCAAACTCGGGTTCTACTCTTTCTTAACTTAAAACAATGTATTGACTTTTCCTAACTTATTAATTTAAACTTTTTAATTTGTTTTTGTTCTTTGTTTCTTACGATTTCCTCAAGTGATCAGCTTGTTAAATACATTGTTTATATTTACTTTCAAATATATCTAATATAGCTTCTTGTCTATAGTTATACCAAATTGTTTATTTATCAATTCGTATCATTTTCTTTTTCTGCATAGTGTATGAACAACTCTTATAAAATCGTAGCGAAGTCAAAAATGTTATCGTGTAAGTTTTGCGATTTGTAAGTCTCGTAAACCACGCAGATCTGAAACATAAACCTCGTGTTTCAATTTTCGACAAAGAAAAGAAATCATATGATTAAATATTTGATTGATCAATTGAAACTGATTCAACTTCAAGTGACTATTTAATTGTTAGTTATAAATAAGCTTTTAATTTTTTTAAACTGTTGATTTACAATGTGGGATTAATTAGCTAGGATATTAAATTGGTATTATTGAAAAAATAATTTTTAAGAATTTTCAAACGTAGTAATTTAATTTGGGATGATAATATTAAGTTTTTAATTAAAATTTCAAAAAAATATTTGCGACAAGCGTATTAAGTATATCCTATATGGCATCCATTAGATATATCTTAATACACAGGGTGTTCATTAATTATCGTCGGGGTTTCAGTACATCATAACTTTCGAATAAAAAATATTTCACAAAAGCCTATTACGTATTCGTAAATTACAATTCAAAGAATTTTATTAATGATATTAAAGTGCACAAAAAGCTCATTAAAAGCTTATATTAAAGCTTACACAATTTACACTTTGTCCGCATTCAGCTGCAGGTGGTTATGGAGAACGTTCCATATTTTCGTATGCTGCATATATAATTGTGCAGATGATTGCCTCATTTATTTTATTGGACTGCGAGTAAACGTTTTTTGGATGCGATCAACATTTTCCTTTGAGGTACTCGGTCTTCCCGCTCCCTTTCGGTGTAGAAAGCTACCAGTTTCCAGAAATTGTGTGAACCAGTGTTTGATAGAATTATCCGAAGGAGGATCTTTCTTGTTCATGGCCCTGAAGTGACGTTAAATAGTTATGCCTGATTTAGTTTCGGAAAACCACAATACACACATTGCGTTTTCTCGCACTGTTGCCATTTTAATTTATAGCGTCAAAATTACCCAGACTGCAAATGCGCTACGATTGCATTGTTATCATGTAAAATTCTTTCAGTTGTAATTAAAGAATACGTAATCAGTTATAGCGTAATATTTTTTATTTGAAAGTTATAAGTTGTGGAAACCCCCGCAGTAATTAATGAACACCCTGTATATAGGTATCAATGTATATTTAAGTCAAATTTGGTAACTAGATAAAATGGTCACACGCAGTCAGCTTCATAATCAGTATAGATTAATAATAGAACGTCTTCGATTTCATTAACAGTATGCATCTGTGTGCTGCATTTGTATTTCAACATTTTGCATTCGTGTAATTTTCTTAAAGCAATCTTTTCAGGAAGCAAAATTAAAATGCAGAGCCATTTAATGTTTTCAGCACTTTTGCAAATAATTTTTTTAAGTGAATTGGTTACATAAATGCTTTGAAACCGGGTAACTTCACATTTTGCTGTATATAAAAAAAATTCTGAAATAAGAAATGTATTTTTAATTTAAAATTAACCGACATAAGGCGCTTCTCCGTGGTAATGTATTAGTAAAAAAGATATTTATACTTTATTAAATATCAGTTTTTACTTCTTCAATGATGCTAATGTAATTTCTGTAAAAAATTTTTGATTTTTTTTTATATTCATTTTGCTAGGCAATTTTTTTCATTTAGTTTTAACGTATACATAGGATTTTGAAATAAGAATTTACAAATATCCATGTAATAAATCAAGCAGAAATTTTGAATTACTCTACATTTATTTTATTATTTCTGTTTTAAAATATTTTAACAGCAATTTTGTTTTTTATGGATTTTATAATTTGCTATGCGATATTTTTGAAGTTTTGGGATAAGAATTCAAAAGAAGTAAAATAATGAAAATAGATCAGAAGCCTTCTAGTAAAATAATGAAAAGAGAATTTACGCAATTAACAAAAATTTATATGAAGTACAAAAATGTTTTTGGTTTAGAAATATGAAATTTAATTACCGACGGGTTTTAAAAATGGGCTATACAGCAGATATTTTCTTTTTAAAAATCATTTCCCGCGCTAAAAAGTTTCATGCTTAGGTAATTTTGGCAAAAAAAATGAAACATAAAATTATTTTATTCCTGACCAAAGCTAATTTAATCTGTTATTTGCAAATCAACTTTTAAAGAAAATAAAAAGATGAATAAAAGTTTAAACAATAATACATTACGCGAGCTAAAGGTTTCAATTTATCTTAATCATTATTCCAGAATTTTTTTTCAAAGAAAATATTGGAATTTTTTTTTTGTAAGGAGGAAAGTTTCATTTTCGCGAAATTAATTTCTTGTAACAGTAACCGGTTTCTTCCAAAGAGAAATCATCTACTTTGTTTTATATGCAGAATTGCGTTATTCCAGAAAATAAATGTATATTAAAGAAAAGAAATTCACTTCGCTGATTTATCTTTAAAAATATTTTTTGGTGCAAATGCTTGCAATTTAGGGAGATAACAAATAACATGCTTCTTCTTTCAGAGGAATAAAAATGCATTAAAACGTTTATATTGAATTTTGAACATTCATTTTAATTTCGCTTTTGGAATATTGTTTGCCTTTGAAAATAAGTGTATTTTTTCGAAAATGTATTGCTTTATTTTAAAGAGAGTTAATAGGCAGTTAATTGTTTAAATAATCGGCATTTTTCAAAAAAGTATGTTTAAGTTTTGAATTCGTAAGTCAATTGAAAAAGGCGAATTATTTCTCTGGGTTGTTTGAAATAGAACGTTTTGAATACTTTTTTTGAAGTTTAAGTTAGTTACATTTAGAATTTTAAATTCAAAGTTCAAGTTTTTATGTATGCATTATTATCGCACAAACTCTTGTATATTTTCATTTTATTAGGTCCTATATAATTTGGTTTCTCATTTAGAAGTATAAAAATTGAACTATTTGATTTTCAAGTTTTCGACTTTAGTTGTTTATGACTATTACGATTTAACCCTTTTTGCATGATGATGGACATTTCGATGGAATTCGAGAAAAATAGGATGTCACAATCCCAAATGTTGAGGATTTAAACTTGCCATTCCGCAGTCTATTGTACTTGGAAGAAAACGTGCGATTTCTTGAATATTTTTATAACTAATCTGAGATTTTTTTTAATAAGCGATACTGAGTAGCGAAATTTAGAAGTGAGACATTGCATTTATTCCTAGAGTTGTTAAAATATAATGCAAAACGTTTTTCCATTAGGCGATTTATCGCCAAAACATCATTTAAAATCAGAAATTAATTTTCAGTTTTTTTCGCTGCTTCTGAAAATTGTGTTCAGGCAAGCAATCTCATTCGACAAGACGAGAACCTTTTTACTTCTTTAATATTTGCCTGCTGACGTGTGGGAGGCATCGTCGACGATTTTGAGACAAAATTAAATCGTTGTGCATAGCATGCCTTTCTACCTCAAACGGTGAAACATATCCGGGGTCAGAGAGAAGAGTGTTGGAAATTGCATGTCTGTGATTTTGTTTACGAAATACAATAATTCAATGCCTGTTATAAAGTCATGATCATAGTCTCAAAAGTTACTAAAGTCATTGCATATTTAAATTTTTAGATGTGTTAATATAGCTTTCATGCAAAAGGTAATCATTTCTTGAGAATCGATTTACAGATTTTTAACACGTGCGCTTATCTTTGACCTCCGAACTTGGTGGTAATTTGATCAATTGAAAATTGATATATTTAAACGAATAGTGAAAAATCATTTTAAGCAATTAAAACTGATTTTTAATTCCAAGATTATTCTTCAAAACGCTATACAGAATTAGCAAATACATAAGATGCATAGCAAGAGCAACTCTTAATAGATTGTAAAAGCAAAAGTTATCAGATCGTTAAATAGAATAACGCTTGACACATGCATGTGGAACTCGCCGTGTAATTAACATCCCAAAGAAGAGAAATAACACTTCTGCCTTACAGCTTCATAAAGTGTTAGAAGGTATGTTACATGGAATTCTTTGAAAGAATCTTTCATCCCAATTTTTAATTTTAGAAAAACAAAACAAAACAGATTCTAGTATTTTCCGGAGCATTCATTTTTTTCTCTCCAATATCGAAGATCATTGATTTAGCATCTACTTAGCATATATAAAGAATGTTTGTAAATATCTTCCCGACCGTGGAAATAACAACATAGCAGGTTGATGATGTTTCAATTTCATAACAGTATATATAAATTTTTGATTAATCCTGTCGGGTAGAAAATCTGTCTTTACCCCCGAGTGTAGACATCGCAGAATGTAAAAACTGCAAAATGAAATAAGCGGAAAAAAATGATAATTAGTGCATGATATTTATTGCTGGAAAGAAAAATTATATTAAAAACTAAATTTTTCAATTAAGTTATTTTTTTATTAAAGTATAAGGCCTCAATTTTAGAATCATGGTTAGCTTGTTTATTACCGAAATAATTGAATGCTACAAGGGAAAGTTATAAAATAGTACAAATGGTTGCTGTACGTCATTCCGCGATTTCATTAAAAAAAAGTGAACTGATGATAGAAAAATGAGTTATTGGGTCCCGAAAAAGCAAACAATACGTTCAAGGTAATTATCTTTTTAATAATTAGTTTTAAATTGCCGGGCTTAAGTGCCAAAAATGGTCACGAAAATTGTTTTTTGTAGCCATTTTAAAGGGATTGTCCATAGTATTAATAATATATATGCAAAATGGCATTATTTTTGATCCAATACTTTCTTTGTAATTGAGTTCAATTAAGATGTGACTTATAATTTTATTACCATAAAGTGCTTCTAACAAATAATATTCTATGCAGCTATTCTGCCATATTAATCTACATTGAACCATTAGTAAGAATAGAAATATTAGAGACCTGTAATTTCTCACACCAAGCATTTGGAATTTTTACTGTCTTACCGCCCCAAAAGAGAATTATGAGCCTCCTTGTTAAGGTTGCAGTTTAACAAGACAATCCAGAATCGCAATGCCAATTAGATGTAATAAGCCACTCGGATTGCTGTCTTCTCAGCTGTAAGTGTCTTCGGTTCCGTCTTGACAATGATCAAGATTTAATGAAGCGGGTTGAGTTGTTTGAAAGAAGGAGAGAATTGATGGATTGAGAGAGGCAACTGTGTCAGTTAACAACGTTGGAATCCGTCTGAAAATGTCTACATTGTCATTTGCTTTCCAGTTTATAAATCAAAGGTAGTTTGATTTGAATTATATTTTGTATTCAATTTTTAACTCAATAGCACTCATTTTATGAATCTTTAGAATTTGTTTAAGACCGAAGTATTTTTCCAATGATTTTACAAGTCCGTAATTTAAATTTTGTTTTTTATTTCATAATTATGATGTGTCATTCAATGCATCTGAAAGTGATATTTGATAAATGATAGATCAATTTACAGTATACTTTTCTTTGTGCAAAATATGTGAATAACTCTATCTTGTGAAAACGCAAACATAAACGGCTGAATTAACTATGTGTTCTACAGGCCAAAACTTTGCAGATGTATACTTTTGAAGTTAGGGATATGTACCTAGAAGGGATTTATTTCCAAATTTTAATTAAAAATTAAATATAAGGGTATTTTAAAGTTTTTACATGACTACTCTCTAAATTATTACAGCTCAAAAAAGGTTTTATATTATTTTAAAAGTTATATTTTCATTTACTATTGCAGACTTTGAATAAGGCCATGCAAGTGCTCATATTTGTATTCAGATATGAAAATTGGGCGATTCAGATACTTTAAATTTATTTAAATTCTTATTTAGGATTTTAAAAATGGAAAGTATATAATTTCCGCTATCCCATGCAGTTTTACAAGCTTATACATATTATCCTGAAAATTGATCCCTGAAAATTTTCATTTATGTATCCAATAGAGTAGGTGGGGGTTAGTGATCTGAAAACTTCACGGATGTATCTACGGTGAACGCAAAGAAACGTGATGGTTTTTGGCTTCGCTAATCGAAGATAAATAAGTGCAAAATCAATTCTTAAATGTAAAAATGTAAATATAAAATGTTCTTTTTTTCATATCGCTTCCGAATTTTGAAAAGGTGGTGACTTATCGTTCCTTATATCACCATGACGTAATAAGTTTTTCAAAAAATCCACGAGGTTTTACAAAGAAGTTCTTCAACGAAATCATAATCACTTATGGAAGAAATAATAAACATAAGTTATCTGAACACGTTCCAAGCACTTTTTTAGAAAAACATGACGTAAAAATACTTGAACCATGTTACTGGGTTTTAGACTAATAGTAATGGGATGTAAATATTTGAAATAAACACATTTAATAGTCAAAAAATATTACTCTTATTAAAGCCAAACTTATACCAAATAAGCAGAATGGTTTTCTCTAGAAAAGCAACTAAAAGAATATGGCTATAATAATAGATTTTAAAAATTTGGAACAAGTCGAAGATACATCAAGAAATATTTAGTAAATTAATAACGTTATTATTCAAACAGTGGACTGTAAATTTTTTTTAAAAAAATATTCACTCAATCTAAACGCTCTCGGCTCATTCCTTAGAAAATAGCAGAAAGACAAAACCAATAAATTTCATGGTAATATAAATATATTTCGAATTATTAATTTTCTTGATCACTTAAAATCAAATTTGCATTTTTCTCAAAATGGAATTTTAAGTAGACAGTAACGTTTCTTGATAATAAATTATACATGTACATACTTAAAATGCACCATATTTATAGAATATACCTTCTTCCTCCTCAGTTTTTAATATTTTTACTTTTTTAATCATTTTTTTGTCTGGAAATTTTTGTTGCAGTGAATGTCGTCTAAATTCATTTATTCTTCCTTTATCGAGCTCAGTAAATGTTGTAACTGCTTTTACACTAGCGTACACTCCAATAACTTTAAGGATATTCAGACATCTTTAAACACAAATTTATATAAAACACCGTTGAAGCTCTCATTGGTATTTTCCATTTTGTTGTGCAAAAAATTTTGCGTATTTAAAACTAAATTTGGACTAAGACAATTTTTAATGTTTTGGGGGCCTTTAAATAGGTGCTTCCGGTTTAACGATCGTTACGAAAATATTAATATCTTGACTAATTAATGTAGAGATTTAAAAAAATGAGTGATTAGCTCAAACATTGGTGTACCTAACAAAATATTTTTTTATGAATGTCATTTTTAGAAAAAATCAACCCTTTCAACGTGTTCAGATACCTTAAGAATTAAGTATGAATCATGATGATAAAACTGTTAAAGATAAAATTCTAATGCTTTTTTTAAATAACGCATATAATATAAAGTGTTCTTGTCTATACAATTTCAAAAAAGTTTACTTAGGATTTTTACTTTTTTAGGTTTATAAGATCCCCAAAATACAAGAAATGACTGAAAGGCACACCAGCAATAAAATGAAATTACTTGGACTATTAAGAACAATTGTCTTTTAACAAAAACTAAATCTTTTGGAATCTTGGACCTTTCAAGACTTCGAAAGAGACTTTTTTTTCTAATTCTTGATAGCTATTTTGTTATTTTTCTCTCATTCTAAACAAGAAGAGCAAATTCCTTTCTGTTATATGAATTCCTTCGAAAACTAATTTCTCTTTTTCTTTCGAACCACTCATTCAAGCATCCATTTCAATTAAATGGACATTTGTTTCTTATTGCTGAAATATTAACATACAGGAAATCAAATGGTGCCCAGATTTTACTTTAAAATATGTATATATTTTCTTCGGAGAGGGGATATTTGTTTGTTTATTCGTGTCCTAATTCTTTTTGTTTTGTAATATTTCAGTAATTGTTTTCTTAATGTTTGAAATATTTGGTTTTGGATTAGTAAATTGATAATATCTGGCGCTTTTTTACCATCCTCTCTATAAATATATTTGTCGCTTATTATTAGAAAAGAAAAGCTGCGGTCTTTGATAGCATTCCTCCGAAAAGTAAATGAAAAAAATGAAGAGACAAATATTAGATTATTTTAATACAAATATCTATATTTTGGTAATGTGACGCATTCTTATGTTGATTTGTATGAAACTAAAAGACGAACACAGTTACCAAATCAATAATTGCGGCCTTTGAGTATAAAAATCACTTGAAACAACTGGATACTAAAAAGGAATGAGCATTTCCAAAAATAAAAATTAATTCCTGAATATAAAACATACTACAAAATTTTTCTTCACTGTGAATATAAAAACAGAAGATGTTATTTAATCTCATTTGCATACAATGCTGATGTCAAAATGCTAGGAGGAGCTACCTCCCTTTTAATTCCAAAAAAACTCATGCTGGCAAGAGCTCACGAATTCCTGGAATCTAAAAAAGCGCCCAATGCAATGAAATATTTTTATTTGTAAAAGGTTATTCTACCTCATGATTAAAATTTAAATACAGAATACCTACTGTCACCATTTATTGCATCTGCTCAAGTTTCTATCGTGCATCGAACTGCAAATGCAAGAGAAATAGCATAAAATGTTGTTGAAAGCACCACCTAGTAAACGCGCAATTCTAGCCAAGATCTGTCTCCTTGAATTGTAAAGAAAAGAAGAAAAAAACCTGCACCGCTGCCTGGGGAGAATGCAAAAGCTTCCCCCAGATTCAATTCAGAGATGGTAGATCAATACATGCTGATAATACCAGAAAAATCAATAGAAAAAAATAAATGGTAATATCAAGGAACTGAGAACTATAGACCCTTCACTGCAAACTTGCCAAATTTATTCGACATTTTTACCTTTAAAGAAAGTCTTGAAGGAATTCCAACATTTATTGTACTGTTTTACTTATCTTAGCGAAATTACTCAAACAAGCAGACAGCACTTATGCAAATAAACGAGTGATTTTCAACGTGCTCATGGATTAAACTATGTCGCAGTTCCTAACTCCGACTTGTTTGTTTTTTCCACACTCTTGATGGTCTCTAATCAACAGCGTGGAATCTATCTGCATCCTCCTTCAAAAAAAAGTCATTTCTTCACCTTTACACGCTCTTCTGAAGCACCTTCACAATAGCTGAGGGAGCTTGCACTTCCATCTTCGTCCAGACTTTGTTTTGCTTTCGGCGACCCGGCTCATTTCTGTCTCCATCTACTTGGTGTGAGATCTGTCTCATTCTTTCTCTTACAAAAGAAATGATGGTAATATATTGACAATTAGGCCGGAGATAAGCCCTTACCTTACTTAAGCTAGGGACAATATAAAAATTTTTATGGTAAGACAAATATTTGTAAAAATCAACAATTGTTCAGTTTAAGAGTAAAATGAGTGAATGAAAGAATGAGTTGCCTTTCATGAGAATTAAACATAAAATACACAAATATACAAATTCTTTTTATCAAAATCATTCCTTATTTATCAAAAAGAATCGCCTCTTCAGTCGTAATTTTCTATCTTTCTGTAATTGAAACGACCATACTATATAAAAAGAATCTTCATGCTGTTTCGAATACGGAGGGCAAATCAAAAAGTCTTTGCGCCTATTTTTTATTCGCCAAAAAACAGGTACATACAGATATTTACAGATATACGCAGTGTTCTATATGCCTTACATTATTTCTCCATATAGTCACCACACAAGTTAAGACATTGGTGCTATCGTAGCACTAAGAGATCCCCCTGTAGTAGAATTCTTCCAGCTGCCCGTGGAACCACCGTCGGACCGCGTTCTTGGCTTCTCCGTCATATGTGAATCTCTGTCCTGCCAGAAACTTCTTCAATGGACCAAAAACTTGAAAATCACTAGGGACAAGATCTGGACTGTTCTCCAAGTGAACGCTGATGCTCATGCAAGTCTTCGACATTTTTGAAACTCACGACTCCACCATTAAAACTTCACAAAGTGAGACACTTTTCAATGTACATGGGGTGCATTTCCCTCTGATATCTATGGACGTTTGTCCCTGGCTCTATAGAAAACGAATGACACTTCGCTGCTCATAAGCTGTGGACGTCTGAAGAACAACAGCCATCTTAAATGAGTTATACCACTCATCGGAGCAAAAGACAGATACGGCTGGTGCGGTGCAAGGAAACTTCACTACTGGAAATTCGCTTTGTATTCACAGCCGTATTTTCGCTTTATAAAAATAGTCGCCAAGGCTTTTTGTTTTGCCCTCGTATTACGTGTAATGAACGAAGAAATAAAGGCAGGGGGTGTAGAGGAGATAAACATAAAGAATAAAATTGTGAATATCTTGCAAATTTGAGAAAAAATGGCAAATTATGTGTGCATTCATTTTTTTTTTCAATCTATTTTGGAATGGGAAAGTAAGCCTAGAAAAGAAACTCTTTCTGTGTTTAAATTTTCGTGTATGAAATTCTCAACGGTATTTTCTAAGATTAAAAATGATTGAGGGGAGGGGATCCTTTTATAGTTTTGACAAGGCAGCTAATTGTCTTATTTTAAAATAACTCTTGTGAAGGTAAAGACGAAAGGACTGAATGTTATGGTCTTGTTGCGGGGGAGTGGATTTCAGTTTTACTAACATATTTTTATAACGAATAGGGCTTATCAATGGAAATTGATGACCATATTTTCCAAAACTCTCATCAACCTTTGTATTGTCTGTATTTTGTATTCTAGGTTTTGCTCCCTTTTGTAACTTAGCGGCTCATGACCCGCCAGAATGAGATTTGAACTCGAATGCGATGCAAACCGATGGTAGAAATGTGAACTTGTTCCTTCTCATTGTAATATAAAACGCATTTTGTTGCTGCTCCGTGATTCTTAGCATCATTTTCATTAACGAAAACGCAAATTATTAGCTCATTTCTCTTTATCATCTGTAGAGCCATCCACGACCTCCACAGAAGATGTCAGTTTCATTCAATTCGACCTCCAATTAAATATTACAAAATTATAATTTGTAATATTTTATAATGTTATGAAATTCGATCCAAAGATTTATTTAAGTCCTTTTGCCAATGTTAAACTAAAGGGTTTTTTTTTGTTTTTTAAAGGCTTTAATCCCAATTTTGAAGCTGTATTTTAAGTTCCGGTTTTATTCTACACTAGCCGCCTTTGGCGACCAGTCGGTTCGCCAGCTCACTAAAATTTCATGTAATATTTTATGTAGCTGAGTCTCATAACAGGTTTTTCACCAAAATATTTTTAAACCAAACAAATTTTGATAATCATATAATTCATTTATAGTATTATTTATTATTTTCTTCAGATCTGTTCACTGTACTACTCACCTTTCTCTTTCTATCCGAGCAATGATTGTCCCGGAATTGATATTTTACTTAAATGGTGGAGGGAAAGGTCTAAAATTCTGTTTTTATAGAATAATGAGATTTAAATTTTCATAAATTTAAACACATTAAACAAATAACGACACAATTGGTTGTCAAGAGATGCAAAAGCTTAAAAACAGCTTGGAAAATGCCTCGCACAGACGAAATAATGGTGACATACACCCCCTTCTTTTCTTTTCTATCCTTTTTTTCTTCGCTACTTTTCTTTCTATAAACCCTTTTTTCCCCTTTGTTATTACCTTTTTTCTTCCCTGCCCAGACTTTATTTTGAGCAGGCATAGATTAAATATTCATAGCGACTAATAATAAAAGCAACTATTTTCTTTCTTTTTTAAACATCTCGTTATCTATAAATGAAAACCAACTGACTTCGCGTATTTCTTTCTAAACAAATCGTAATTTATTACTTCCTGCTATCTAACTCAGTTGGCGTGGGGGAAGGAAGGAAGATTTTTGGCGGGTAAGAAAAGTGTCATTTTAACTATTTTCCACGCAGTTTTTTAATTTTTTCTCTCCATAAGAACCATCCTCGTGCCTTAACGAAAATATTTTTAAAAAATTAGCCGAATCGGTCGAGCCGTTCTCCAGTTTTGCGCTTAGCAACGCATTTCCAGTTGCATTTTTATTAATATAGATTACCTTATTCAATTAAACTCACGTGATTAATCCCATAAAATTCATTTTTTTAAATATATATACATTCCACTAAATATTTAACAGCACGAAGAAGTCAATAACATGGACAAGCAAGCTGATCGCTAATGTTTAATTACTGTAAGATACTGGTCAATATTTTTCCAATGCCATGTTTTCATCCAATTCCAGTTTACATTACGAAAAAAGCACTGCACACTTGAGTACATATCTGTGGTAAGATTTCGAACCTGTATTCGAAATGGACCTTACTGTGGCAGAGAAAGACCACGCATCTTGGGATCCTGCCAGAGATTGACAAAAGAACGAAGGTGAATGTAAAAAGTAAAGGAAGGAAAGAAATAATAAAAGGAAAGAGGAATCAAGAAAAAGGAATGCCAGTCACATACAAAGAAGAAAAAAAAAGTGAATTCCCCCTAAGGTTTTAGAAAGTCCCCTTTTTATCCAATCCTTCAGTGCTTCCATGCTAAAAAGGAAAATGCAACTCGGAGAGATATTTCTGAGCATAAAACTAGCAATTTCTTCAGGGAGATTTGACAGCATTTGTTAGGAATTTGTGCGTTGGTTTTGACAAAATAGTGATTTTGTTTTATTTTTAGAGAAACACAAAATATGTTCTATGCAAGTTATGCTGGTGATTATTTTGAAAAGTTTTTTTTAAAATGTTTTTGTGAATTTTCTGTTTGATCCAAGTGTATACTATTTTTCTTTTGTTACATTTATTTTGAAGTGAATATTTTATTTGCTTTTTAAACTTCTATTTGAAAAATGGGGGCAATTACGGATAGGATCTGTGCGTGTGCATTCATGAAAAGTTTTTGTATCCTAACTTTAATTGTATGCAATATTGCCACATTCGATATATTACGGATTTCACTTCCGTGGGGGTTCTTTTTCTAGATTTGTTGACCTAATGAGATAATCAATTCCTTAGAGAAAACGACGACCTTTATTAAACACGAAGAACGTGATTACACAGAGACGACGAATATACATTCGAGACGAACATAGGCAACACACAGCAGCACACTACAACAAAGAGTAGCCAGAAGAAGCAATTGTTTGTTTAAAAAAAACCGCAGCACACAAAGCAGCCAGACAGAATTCAACAGAAGGAAGACAGCTTCATCCTACAGCCTCTTCAAACGTTGGCAATTCTCCACTGTCTAATCGCTTTAGGTATATCTAACTGCCACTCATTACTACACGACTTGCTTATTGCACACCCGACTCGATGCAGCTTCTACAGTAAACACCAGATCGCGGCGTACTTCTCAGTTCAGCAATTGCTTGGCCTCCACACAAAACATGTTCTTCTTTGGAATATTCTGCCGTTGCTTCGCTATTCTCTGAATGACACGATACTTGACTACAACTACTTTTTGCAGGTTGAAACTGCCGGGCTTTTGTAGTGCCAGGAGGCGGGCAGAGAAAGTTCTGGACCAATCACTCGTATCTCAGTTCCTACTAGCTGAATTGCTAAAATTTTCATTAATATCTATTTTGTTGCCAAATCAATTGCCAAGTCACCAAATCATCGCCAAATCACTGATTCAGCATCCGATCAACACCCGACATAATTGATAGTAAAACGGTCTTTCCTTTGATTAAACCAACTACAATACGATATTGTAATTATTGTTTACTACATATAAATTGGTAATATAAGAATAGTGCCTTATGTAAATGTGCTGCTAAGATCAGAAGGAAGCTTGAACTTTAATGATTAGAAAATAATTATGTTTAGAGCACAGATAAGCTGTAATTATTTTGTAGAGATTGTTATGAAAATATCGTCCACTACTTTTACGATGGACAACGTTTTATTTATTTATTTATTTTGAAAAAAAAATTTCGAAGGTAGTTTATTAGCATTTGTAGGAATTCGTTAGGTTAACCGATAAGAAAATAACGCTCAAAATACGTGAATAGAGAATTGATCCACAAAATAAAATCCTTTGGGATTGCTTTGTCTCTCTTCTATATGCATTTTCTAACAGGGCATAAAATTTAGTAAGAGTCGTTGGATCTTTATGCCTAATAAACATTGTCAAAAAATTTGTGTTTTTGGAATCTTCTTTTTTGTCGTCAATATCAAGACTCATTCAGCATCGATCAAAATGTATGTAAATTTTTGTTTCTTCTAGACTAACTGCGCAAGGAAGCAGTATCAGAAATACATGATAATGTTCTTTAACATCGATTTGTCTTTTTACGATATTCCCAATATAGAAATACAATTTTGTTGATATTTCGAAAAATAACATGGTGAAGCTCTGCAAAATTTTCCTAAAAAATGCACATTATTTGAAAGATGGGGATCTTTTTATCAATTATTATTATTATTGATATATTTAGTCATAATTATTCTGGTTATGTCAGTTTCATCGATTGTTTTTGTTTTTGCTTTTGATTCTTCAATTTACATTGATCACCGAGCTCTTAAAATGAAAAAAGCAAACAAATTTGATAATAAAAAAAGTGCAAATGTTATTTTAAAATAAAATTTCAGGCGTTTGCTGCACTTCACATGTCGGCGTGTTCCACTGTACTTCTTTCAACTAACTACGCATAACACAAAAAGTATCTGATCTAGTGATTATGAGAAAAAAGGAATATTTTCCTTTTACTTCTCGTGTTTTGATCCGATTGGGTTGTTTACCTCAAGTAATATGTATTCATCCGAGTGCAACTTCCCGATAAGACCCGAAACCCATAATCGAAACCAACCCCACGATCTCGTGAAGGGTATCGTTCCTTTCGATTCTGGAATGTTGCCAGAGATTGACGAAAGAATAAAAGGGAAGGAAAGTAAAAGAATGATGGCGGAAAGAAGGATGCCCATTCCATTCACGAATAAAAAAAATACAGGTTCCATCCCATGATTCGAGACATACATTTATACCCAGTCGTTTTAGCCACTCCATCTGTGCATTGATACAAAGAAAAGAAGATAGAAAAATTGGAGCCTGATGGTTGCTTTGAATCTGGAGCTCGTAACTTTCTTCTCGGAGATTGGACAGGATTTGCTCTGGATTTTATTTCGCAGTTTTGGCAAATGAACCGGTTCACATTGAAGTAGTAAAAATACGAACGAAAGTAGGATAGAATCTTGCATTCTACGCAACGTGCGTTAAATATCACTACAAAATATTTCGATTATTTTCTCGAACGAGAGGATATTAAATTTTAATGGCTCATTTTAATGATAAGTCTTGTTTTACTATGTTGTGTCGTACTTATAATTAAAAAGGTGAGTACATAAAATAAAACTTGTGTACGGAATATAATAATAAAATAAAGATTAAAATGAAATCTGTGATGCATATTTTAATGCATTATGCCAGAACCTAATTTCTTGAACGGCCAAACACCACGTACTCTTGCAAGTTTTATATTATTATTTATTTTAATTTTCTTTTAATGAGTCATTTTAGTATTGCCAACGATCCAAAAAAGCTTGGTCTTGCATTGATTGTTTTAAAAAAAAAATCCCATTTCCTATTTATTTCTTTTCATATAATCACTCAATGATATTTTTCTAGGTTTTATTGGATGTAGTCATTAACTTATTTATTAAGAAAATCAGAGCTTTTGGAAATGCAATGGCAACACGTCAATGAAAGCTAAAATTTTGAGTTGCTTGTGCAGATAAAATTTTTATTTTTCGCCTACGGATTTTTGTTAACGTCACAAACCTCTTTCCCAAAACATCATATTCTGACATGATAACTAGATATAAAGCATAAATAAATATTTAATGTTAACATGCAGGAGATTAAAAAATTGGGATATATTGTTAAAAATGTGTTTATATATTTCGGGGATTGCATTTGCGGTACACATTGGTACCGGATATCTAAATGAGGAAGCTTAATAACTATAGCATGTAACCCCCCTCTAAATGTGACATTGTCCTGACTAATTGTTCAAAATAGCCACGAGCGTATGGTGGGTTTGATAGTTATTACGAGCAATTATTTTATTCTGATTAGTAGAACAGTTGATGACTGTTGAATGTCTGTAATAATATCATTTCGCTCTTGTAATGCAACATGTGCGTTATTAAAATCTTGGCATCTGCTTTTGCCACGATAATTTTTTAACCGTCAATGAATTAATCGGGCCTTTTTGCACGATGATTTCCAGCAATTGGAATATTATTCGGTTAGAAAAATGTATCAGTCCCACTTAATTTTCGAGTAAGCTATAATATGCTCAATAATGCCCAAACTACTTTATTTTGAAAAAATAATTTTCAATTTTACAAATTTATTAAATTGGTAAGAAGATAAGAGATAAAATTAACAAACTGATAAAACGATAAAATTCATATTTTCTGCAACATAAATATAAAATTTATAATCTGAATTAAGAAAAATAACAATTTTTTTCACATGGGATTTATACATCATGAATAGGTATAATTTTATCTTAAATATTTCATATCAAATGTTTAAAAATATTGAAAAAAATTGACGATTTATATCATTATCTTTAGAGATTTTTTATATGTAAATAAACGTGTGTAAAGTGGAAATTCCATTGCCTTTGATAAATTACTATCAGAGAAACATTTTTACAAAAAAAATCTTCTTCAGTGAGTTTTTCGGTATTAAATGATGGAATGAAGTCTTTACCTAACTTTCGAGAGATTTTGCCAAATAAAAACTTTGATAGCGCTCTCATTCTCAAAAGGCAAACCCATTTTCTTCATTGCTTAATTATCCTACTTTGAAGTTTAACTAATTAGAATACTATTTCGTTATTATATAAATATAGTTAAAAATATTTTGTTATGAAATAATGTAATTCATTAAATTTGATCTGTATAATCAAATTAGCTTAATTTTTAGCAGCTTTCTGCGCCGTATTTAAGGGCAATAACCTTTCGCAGTCTTATTTAAATTGTAGATATTTCCAGTTGTGGAATTTATAGATTTTTTTTCAACTCGTATTTTTTTATATTTCTGCCTCTAGAATTTCTAATTTGCTAAAAATACGCTACTTTTAGAATTTTTAAAATAAAATGTAGAAAATTTTTTACAATTTTTTTATTAATTTATGCAATATGATGTGTAGTAATTGATATTATATTTGATATACTTTATATATATGCTTGTAAATTGGTGTTATATTTGTTCATTTACGCAGATTTAAAAGTGATAAAGTTTGGCGTTACTTGGTGTCACAACTTGCAATCGCAATCCATTTTCTTTATATGATCACGAACGTAAAAAAAAGTTATTTTCATTTATTGAAACACATTATTCAATTCAGCATTTAACTACTTTCAAAGCCACCAAAAAATTAATTCTTTCGAAGATAATGCTTAAGGGGAACAAATTCATAATCAATATATTTTATACAGAATAAATTGATAATTATTGAATTAAAAGATCCTACAAGAATTTTGAATGAATTGTCGATTGTTTTTTAAAAATTTCACTAAATGGTGAAAGTCAAAATAAACAAGGATAAATTCGAAAAATTTGATTCCGAAATTAAAGCTTTTAAGAACTTTAATTAGAGACCATATTTTCCCGAGAAGTTAGAGCAATTACGGTTTAGACTTTGAAAAAAAAGGGGTTATTTTTCCTATTCTTAAAAACTGCTTATTAAATCTCTTTACATTTTAACTGTAGTAATTGTAGACTTAATTATATTTCTGATAAAAGAGCGTCTTTAAAAAATTCCAGATAATTGCTTTTTCAAATTAAGTGCGTCTGAATTTAATTCAAAATCCTCGGGCAGAATATTTTTATGGATTATTTTGCAAAATGTTTTTAATCGCTATTTTCAAGGAGAGAGTAAAGATCCTCTTGAAATCTGTTAGAAAACATTGTTTAAGCATTCTTTGACCGAGCACTGGTTTATAGGATTTAAAGAAATCACAACAGTAATTTCACGTTGTTTTTCACTTGCACCCGTCTTGTACTCGACCAGGTATAAAGTATCCTGTAGGCACGCATGCGCAAAAAGGCTGAAAAATGTTGCGCGGTTGAAGTCAAACAATTGTTTCGTTGGGATTTTGCTGCCAGCAGAATGCCTCTGTATTGTATTTGCGCCTTGTGTTATACCATACGTAACCTTAGCTTATGTACTTTACAATTCAATAAAAACATAGATTTGAAGAAAATTAGTAATTAAAAAAATTGAGTCAATTCCTACTTAGGTCAACAAAGAATTTTTATTTTTTTAATTAAATAATTACAATTAATGTAAATAATTTGTCAAAATATTATTGATTTTCGCAAGAAGTGAATTCGTTTCCTTCACGTGAGAAAATTCTGAAATCCTACATTTTACCGATTGAGCTACTGCCTGTTGATTTGAATCTTCATTACAAATTGCTAAAACTCTATTTAAAGTATTAAAAATTAATTTAATTAATGAATCTATATTGGAAAAAATGAACTAATCGTAGGAATTGAAAAACCGGGAGTAATTCAAATCATACGTCAATATATCGTTCTAAGGGTAACGCTCTGTTTTTACCAATCTTAAATTATCATTTGTCAAAGACCTTTTAAAATAAGAACACCATCACTTTACTACACTGATAGCGGGAAAATCAAATCTGTTAATTTTGTGACGTTCTTTAAAAAGGGGTAATTTTCTTACCATGCTTTTTGGACTTTTCTTAATGAAAAAACAACAACTACCCTAGAGTATTTGCGGTATGTTTTTTATATATGTAACAAATGATATTAATGTATTCAGGACAACCCGTCAGTAATAGGACATCATTGGTATTTTGTCTTACAATTATGATTAAAATTTAGTCTATAGAAAAAATATTGCAACTTCTTGACCATAAATTTTATTATGAAGGTTATAAAAGAAAAGAATGGTCAAATTAAAAGAAAATTGATCAAGATATTTCGTTGATTCTATTTCTAGATGCTTGAAACAATGCGAATCCATTTCTCTGATGAAGTGTCTTCCTTTCTTTCCGAGATAAAAAGGACGAAAAATATATTTATATATAAAATTTTCAAACTAAGTGTTTGTAGAAAAGCTTGGTTTCGGAAAGATTCGAGTGGTTTTTCGATAAAGTTGATGGAGCATGATATCAATAGAAAGGGAATTATTCTGAGAACTGCATCTTCCAATTCGTATAAAACATTACTTTTCACTTGAAAGTGGAAAAGAGTGAAATTAAATGAAAACAAATGATTTTGCTCTATATGTCTATTTTAATAATATTGTGCTCCTTGCCTTTAAATTCACTATATATATATATATAT
>JAOUZG010034668.1:120721-150575 GCA_026289955.1 Argiope argentata
TATATATATATATATATATATATATATATATATATATAATACCAAATATTTGTAATACATGATTTTTTTCAAAAATAAGGGAATACCAATTTTTATAATTAAAAACGAGGAATGATCAATTTATTCCTACCTTGATGATGCCATGTTAAAATGTGAAGCTAGTACTTTGGATGAGAAAGCTAACATCTTTTAATATTCTGTGTAATTGAAAGAAAATTCGAAAGTTTATGGCAAAAGGTTAAGTATATAAAATCAGAGGTGTTATAGCATATTGTTGGATTCCTTATTTTGATAAATAGATAAATACTAAGTAACAATTAATGGTCTCACTTCTTTGCAGACAAATGTCTATAGGGGTTGGCATTATTTATGTTTGCAAGTCTTTACCTTAATACTAATGCCTGTTCTTAATAGCCATCTTGGGTATTATTTAATTGATTAGTTTTTTATTCATTTTAAATTGCATCTATAATATAAAAGCGACTGAATAGGCTGAAATATAGAATTATGTTTCATTTTGTTTTTATTTGTTTAGAACATGGTTTTACCTTAAAAATTTTATTCATCTCAATCAGCAGCGTTTTGATGATTTAAACAAATAATTTTTAACATTTTGAAACATAAAATTAAATGCTGCGTTTTTTAATCTATTCACCTTAATTAAGCCGTTTGAATATAAAGAGAAACGTAAAAGTACCGAGTAACAAATTTAAATGCTGCTGTTGTTTTGAATTTTTAAATATTTTCTTCCACCCAATTAATTTTTTACATAGATTAATAAAATATCTTCCAGTTATTAAAAATTGAAGATATTTTAATTCCTCATTTAATATTTTAAATTCACCGATGTGCAAATAACATAAAATAATTTAATTATGGACTTCACAGTGATTTTGAAAATACCTCTTGAAAAAGAAGATAATTATCTGCTTCTGATTAACTAATTATGTAAAATTTTTAAAAAATTTGAAGGCAGTTACATCGTAGCTAGATAAATGGCGAGCAACTCGTTTGAATGATAAACTACATTTAATATTTTCTTTTTCTTTCTATCTTCAGAGTTTGGATGATAAAGGATCAAAGTAACACTGAGGTTAATGACATAAATATTTTTTTTCAATCGGGATTAATTATGTCGGCTGTCTAGACAAAGAAGCTAGTTTCGATTTGTGAATAGACTTTTTAGGATGAATATAGCGGATAGCGCTAAGTCCGAATTCCCAATCTTATGGTTAGTAGCCGAATAACATATCCATTGGGCCAAAAGTGCACTTCGGTCCGAGGGATGTTATCTGGCTTATATGTATAGCAATCACCACAACTTACAGAAATTCTCTTTGGCTATATTTCTTCTCCATCATAATATGGTATGTAAAATGATAAATAAGACAGTTCATCTAGTTTGAGTTATCTTTCGGTTCCGTGGTGGTAAGATCTCATATTCAGGACCGGATGCGGGCTCAAGTTAGAGACTCGATTCCACAGATTCAAGTTTTGTGCTTAGCTTCCTTTTTTACTTTCCCGCATACTAAATACTCGCTTCGGTTGTATATTTACTATAACTAGAATAATACGGAAAATATTATGGCCCCTGCTTCAAGGATGATACACAAAATCGTGAAGAGTTATTTTAAAACCTTCCATTGAAGTCTGGCTTGATATTTCTATACAAGAGTCAAACTGACATGATTCTTTATGAAACACGAGTTGTGGTGACATGATAGTAAGGTCTCGTATTTGGAACTGTCCAGTTTTAGGTTCGAGACCCTGTTCCAAGGAAGAACCATCGTTTAAGCTGATTGGGAGCACGTTAATTCCTCCAGGATGAAATATCCTCCCCAATTGTGAAGCGGAAGTTCGGATTGAGATGGAGATGCCAACTCGGGTGTCGTCCTCGCCATCTGACAGCAGGTCAAAATAACGAAGCCTATCCCAAAAGAGTCCTAGTGTTTCTTTGAAACGAGATGTTGATATAACTAAATTAAAATTGAATACCCTTTCACATATATATATTTTTTAATTTTAAAGGCGATGAAAATTTGGTCATTCAACCCCATCAATTTAAACGATTCCGATGCTGGATAACTCATTCAGAAAATATTTCGAGAATTTATTAATGCTCATTCTTGGGGTTTCTTTCTTGTCAGTTAGGATCCGGCAAAAATTGTTTTAGTTCAGCTGAAAAAGATTGCGGTTTGAGCTCCGTATATGCAGTCTCACTTTGTCTCTTCCTTTACAACCTTTGTTGACGGTTTTTTTTTCCAGAATTTTTGAGATTCGTTGCACCCTAAGTCCATTTTTCGTCCAAAAAAGAGCTTTTATCAGGTGAATTAGTTGTTCACATGGAGGCTTCCCCCATTTTACATACTAGCAATTGGAATTTTTCATTACTTTAATCTTCAGCTACGTGCGGTCGTCGTACCGATTCAAACAGGGTATTCTGACGAGCCCCCTGTTTCACGTGACGTTACCTTAAGAGAAAATACCCACCCAAGCCTTTTAAAATTTCTTAGAGAGGCATATGTTCACTAAATCATTTGAGTTTTCTTTTTAACTTTGAAATTTCCATTTAGCTGAACTGGTGACTGTCCCATTAAACACGAAGAATGTATATATTCAGTGTGTTGAGCAGCTTAGTATAGTTC
The DNA here is from genome assembly GCA_026289955.1 of Argiope argentata. Classification (NCBI taxonomy): domain Eukaryota; kingdom Metazoa; phylum Arthropoda; class Arachnida; order Araneae; family Araneidae; genus Argiope; species Argiope argentata. The sequence goes on from JAOUZG010034668.1 coordinate 123,367, forward strand.
TAGAGCTATAAAGCAGAACTAAACCAACCAACATGTATTACTAAAAGCGACAGAATACTTTTTAAATACCGAAATACCGTTAGAAATACCGAAAGTACTTTCGAACATTTTTTTGACTTCTTGAAAGGAGAAAATAAACTTACAAATAATAACACTTCTCTAATAAGAAATATTTTCATGAATTTCTTCGTAATTACAAATTAAGTATTTTAATTGTAGAAAAGAATTTTTTTTCTTTGGGGAAGAACGGATTTAATTGGGAATTTTCTGCCAAAAACGTTTGCCGTTAGAGAATGTCCATTCATGAATTCCTTATGTTCCTTATAAAGGAATATTTAAAAATGATTTTTAAAAACCAATTCCTAATTAGGTTATTAGGAAAAATGTAAGAAGTTTGAAAGTTTTATTTTAGTTAGTTTTTATTAAAAATTACAATTGTTGTTGTTTTCTAATTCCGCTTTAGAACTGAAAGGATTTTAGTAGCTTCTGAGGGTATGGACTCTGAACACTCGACGATAAAGTCTTGACTTCCAGCTCACATAAGCCATTAACTCTTTTTACGGGACAGACTTCATTCTTGCATTTCATTCATTCATTCATCCGCAGATCGTAATTTAGATCTGGAACAGAGAACGATCTCCTCTGACCCAGTACTCCCAGTGATATTACTCTCAAACTGGAAAGCTTTGTGTCCACGTCAGATTTCATGTCCATTACACACGGATAGTCTTCGGCTGGCAGGTTCAAACTCACAGCCCAAGGGATGTGAATCCAACGCCTTACCAACCAGGCTATCTAGGCCTAACAATTACAATTACTTTAAATAGCTGAATCAAAAATTCTACTAGCATTGAATCTTCAACTCCAATCGATTATTCAAATCTAACTGTGGCAACGCAAAATGCATGAATTTTCTACACCCGTTGGGCTAACTCAGAACAGATTAGAAATTTCTAATTTTCTTTATTCTGTATTTTAATTTGAAAGTACTTAAAAAGGAATCGGGAAAATCGATTATTAACAATGATGGATTTTAAATACATTAAACATTATGAAAATAACCATTTAAAATAATCGACCGAAAACATATTGTTACAAGTGTGCGAGTAACACGAAAATTCGCCAAAAATGGCGACGTTTGGCGAGGAGCCTCACGCCAGCTTGATTAGTTTGGCGAAAGGAATAGTCTAGTAGCCGCTGGATTGTGCGCGTTGTTTTGAGAATTTTCACGAGATTCGGTGCACGCGCTTCTTCGGCTATATAAGGACGAGTAGCCGGAGTGAGTGAGTGAGTTGAGAGTTTGCTCTGAAATAAAAAGCGTCTCGCTGGACTAGAGGATTTGTTATTAGTGAGCTGTGTTTGCGTTTGCTGCTAACGCTGTGTTATTGAGCTCGCTGTGATTTACTGTTGCTGTGCTATACTATAGCTGTTTTGCAAACCGTGTTTATTGTGCGTAAGACTTGCATTTACGCTGTAAGTGACTGTTGACTGCTGGATTGTATTTATCTGAAATTGTTACTCTATCAATTATCCTGTAAATAGCTGTAAATAAATTTGTTTGTGCTGTCCTCAAATAAAGTATTTAATCCGAACCCGCTACGCTAAAAACGTAACAATATTAAGCCTAAATGCATGGGGAAAAAACACAGAATTCGTTGCTTGTTTGGCGGCAGGAAAATGGAGATTTTTGACGGAAAAGGTAATTTTTAATTCATTAATAAAAAAATTAACGAATTAATATTTGAAAAATAACGTATTGTCATCAAATGTCTCTACTACAAGTTTAAAAAAATTACTTGAACTTGATTGAACGAATAAATATTTTATCAACGATTGCAAATTTATATATATAGTGTATATTGTATATAGGGTGAGTATATATATATTTGTATATAGGGTGAGTATGAGCTAATAGTAAAAATTGAATTATACATAAATATTTTTGATGAAGGAAAATGTATTTAGCCCTTATTATAACATTGCTCAGTGAGATTCTTATAATTAATTTAAGAAAAAATTATCGGGATAACCTTATTTAGACATTCATTATCTCGTTTCAGTGATTTAGTTATATCTTCATTTTTCGATAGAGACTTTATTTGCAAGCCTGATTAGAAGGGAATTAGTTCTCCTTTGTAATTTCTTGATTTCGCATTGTCACTAATGAATGAATGAAAGAATTAAACGTGATTCTATCTAATAAGACGATTAATTTTACGGTTATTTACGCTTCGTTTAAACGACCGGCAACGGCGACGACTGGAGACTGAATACTTTTTGCGCGCAGTTATGGGCCCATTTGGCAGCGTATCAACATATTACAGTATGAAGCTCAATTCAACTATTTCTTTGTGTAGTCCAAAACGGACACGGATGCGTTTTTTCTAATTTTCGATATGCATTGTTTATTCATCAATGTTAAAGATATAAAACTCCTGAATTTGATAATTTATAACCCGCGACTTTGGCTTTTACCCGCGACATCGTATGCATAGATATTTCGGTGTGTATGCATGAGAACTGGTGGTCTGATGTCAATGTAAAATTTTATCAAACCGTATCATTATGGTGCTGCTGAAAACAATTTTCGCCAAAAAAAAATGCTCTATGCCAAATTTGAGAAAGTTTGCTGCAATATTTTCGTTGACCGTTGCTGCTAATTAATGGAAATATAGAAAAAAATATGAATGAATGCAGAAAAATGGGATGCACGTAAAAAATAAATAATCGAAAATAAGGAAAGTATGCAAAAGAAATACGTACAGCAGGAAGAAAAAAATCAAGGGAAAGGAATAAGATCGAATTACAATAGCATAAAAAAATGATGCCAATGTAAATCCAAAAAAAGTATTAATGAAAAACTACTAACCACTCAAAAGACCAAATAAACGCTTAGCTCACACAACTAACCTAAAAATTTATTTATAGTGTGTACATGAAACAAAACAGTAAGTCAGTTGTTCAAAATCGTTTTGATGATTAATCTGTCAAAAACAGAAACAAAATCAAATCAATAATGATCTGCGCATGCCAATTCGGGCAACCAAAAATGTGAATTTACTATGCCAATTGCGATGATACGGACAGGGCCCGACTTAGCCTAACTGGTGCCCTCGACAAAAACATCTGAGGCCCCCCTCTGCTTTACTACTTTAGTAATAAAGAACATTCATTAAACAAGGAAACGCAAAATAAAATTCCTTTCCAGTATGGGGCCCCCACTTATGCCACTGCCTTAGTCAGGCCCTCTATATGGATTAGAAATTTTTAATTTTTTATCATGTTTCATTTTGGCATTTTTTTCGTTGGCCGGCCGAAAGCGAAAAATTACCAAATAATATAGAATTCCAATAAATGTCTTTAGACCACATTTTTTTTGACTACCTATTTTTTTTTGAATACGTAAAAGTATTTCAGAATGAATCGGAAAAATTTAATGATAAATAATGTTTATTTTTAAATGCATCAAACACTAAGCAAATAAGCAGAATCATTTGAAATAATGGGTTGAAAACATGTTGAGCCTAACCTTATTAGGGTGGGAAAAACAAACTAAAGTTTTACTCTTTTGGCGGTTTGAATATTTATTGTGGAGAAGTTAGTTAATAATTAATAAAAAACTAATCAGTCAATTAACCTGAATAAATAGTAGCCTCTGTTCTGTTCTAGACTATAATCTACCTCTGTGTTAAATTTCATCGATTTTTATTCAGTCGTTCTAGCGTAATTGGCTATCATCCATTCACATTTTTACCCCTTCTTTTAAGAAAGAACAATAAGAAAACTAATATTTAAATTGTGTATGATAAATCTTGTGTATCAACACGTAATCCAACGTCACATTTATGCAATCGTATGGAATATTTCTCTCTTTTATGCTTCCTGTAGAAAATACATTTTCTTCTTCTCAAGTTGCCTTTTCCATTTTTAAAATTTTCGATGAAAAATATTTATTCAATCAAACGAATCGCAAACGAGACTGAACCAAATCAAATAAACAAGATTTCATTTTTTTATTGTTGCTTAGCAACCAGGTATGCGGTCCCTTCAAGTGTTGGATGTATGCGATAGAAATAAGTTCCGAATATAACTGCCACAACAGCAAACAGTCAAGGCTTTTGCAGAACGCACACGAGCGTCCGTAGTCCCTACTGAAAGATTTCCTAACGAATCAGTAATGTAATGAAATTTATTGAAATTATTTATGAGATGAAATGCAATCACTAGTGAATAGGGATACATGGCGGCTAGATGATGGTTAATATTCTTATAACTATTGGTTCATTTTTTTATATTCGAACAATTTTTTCGCTTAATGTAATTAATGATATTAAAGTAGTATTTTTTTTATTTCTATAACTTTACGAAAATTGTATTCTTAACAAATCTCGCAGAAAAAATAACCCTTGAGTAAAATGCTTGAAAAATTAACTGTATTAATTTACCTTCTTTAGAAATAAAGACTTTTAATTAAGATGAATCATAATACAATAATGATTAAAATGAAATCTGCTATGCATATTTCAATTCATCATGTCAGAGCATAATTTCTCGAACGGCCCAGCACCACGTGCTCGTGCGAGTTTAATTATATTTTTATTCATTTTAATTGTTTCATTGAATGAGTCTTTTTAGTGTGGCAAACGATCCCCAAAAACTTTGTCCCACATTGATTGTTTGAAAAAAAATATCCCATTTTCTATGTATTTCATTTTATATTACGTGCTGAAAATGACATTTTTCTAGGTCTTATTTGCTGTAGTCATTCAATTATTTTTTTAATATCGGAGCTTCTGTAAATGCAATGGAAACGCGTTATTAAAAGTTGATTTATTTAATTTTAGATGCTCGAGCAAATAAAAAAAAATTTAAATTTTTCGCCTACGGTTTTTTGATGACGTTAAAACCCTCATCCCAAAAACATGATTTGACATGATAATAACATAGCTTTAATGTTTGAGAGTTAGGTAGAACCATAAGCATGGAATCATAATTTTTTAATGTAATCAAATATAACAAATATTTCGAGCGGAAGAGCTGTTCGTATATGGCGACTAGTTATAGGTAAATAATAAGTTTAGCATTCAAAGAGATACCATGTTTAAAATTATTTTTCGTTATAAATAAAGAGTTCATTTTGATTATACAATTTTAATACATTGTAGATTTATTGCTTTATAGATTATACAATTCGGACTTTATATTTTATTGACAATTGGCTTATAACCTTTTTTAATTGTCTAGCCTTGGTCTAGTCACTTGATTCTATCTACCTAGACTGCCTAGCCGGAAATCCATCTTTTTTTTCCTTTTTTTCTTTGCCTTTGAGTAAAGGGGTCAGTTAAGCATTTATTACAAAAAAAGTAAAATAAAAGCTCATTTATTAAAATTAATAAATATAATAATTAAAATTAATATTTATAAGATTAAAACAAAGAAATTATACTAGCATCGATTAAAATAAGATCTCAGAAAGCTAAATTGGCAGACAGATAATTAAAACATTTAATTTCCTTACAGAGTATTGAATTGGAAATTATTTTACTTGCAATATGTGAAATTATTTTTTTTCAGATTTTTGAGTATTTCTTTCAAATAAAAGATGTTTTTTCAAACCTACATATAGAAGATGGTCCTTCATAATTAAAACTTCAAATAGTAAAAACATAAAATATTTAATAATCGTCTTTAAAGTAAATCTTCTACATATTGAATTCTTAGACAATTATACATCCTAGTTCAATTATATTTTTTTATACTTCATTCCGAATTTTGGTAAAGAAGTTCTTTAAAGCTACTTTTTCCTTTTTAACCTGTTAACTGTGGCGATCTGTTTCCAAAGCTCCCACCAGTGTGTGTCTCAATAATCGAGCGATGTCGGATCTAGTCGTCCAACACAGAGTGAGAGGCGCTGTTCAAATATTGGATCGAAAAGACGACTTTATTATAGAAAATGAACCCTTTTACTAGTAATACTTACACAGTCGCTCAAAATGAACATGTATTTACACATATTAAACAGAAAACTTAGGAAAAAAAATCAAATATTCAAAGAAGTTCAAATCAAATATTCAAAAGAGACAAAGGGCAAATCGGAGCAGATTCGGTTGAGTGACACGCACGTTTTGTTTTTTGTTCTGATGCATCGACATGAGAATCGGGATAATCCAAAATTCCGTGTGACTGCACTGCTTACGAGTGAGCTCTCGGGAAATCATGAATCCAACTCAAATGATTTGTCATTTTTATTTATTCGTTTCATTTCGTCCTGACCTCTAAACATTTTAAAATGTGCGAATGTAATTTAGTTATTGCCAGAATTTCAATTTAATACATACATTAATTCAAATATAAAATTGTAACAAAATTTTAAGCATGGCGGGAATAACCATAACACAGAATTCTGCCACGTCTGCATGACGGATATAGTCGTCAAACACACTTAACGGGTGAATCATCTTCGTTGGCTGATGAAAAGTAATTTTATATGAGGCACAACCGAGCGCATCGACTCCAATTATTTTAGTTTCATCCGATCTGCAAGTGAACTTTGCGAATCATTACTTTTGACAAGGTAATGAAGCACGCTTCAAAAATGAAGATCAATGCCGCACGAAAACAGCGAGTTCACTCGTTAATACCTCAAAGAAAAGATTGATCCAGTTATAAAACTCTTTTAAAGATACCCGACTCCAAATTGAAGCCAGAAACAAAAACCAAATAAAAGCATTAAAAAAAAGAAGTCGAGGTAGGAATAAAAAAAAATAACACGCTATTCTTTCTCCTCCATCGAACAGGATGATACCCTTTGGAGCTCTCATCTTCCATCCCACCTTCCCTCCCCCAGGAATCCCCCTCAATGGACCGGTCCACTCTCAGTTTTCGCCTCCCTTCCTCTAAGTAGTAAACGTGGGATGTTGCGATCTTTTTTCCCGCCTCTTTCGTACGTGATTTCAAAGATCCGATTTCTGTAATGTGACGAAGGAATGCCTGAAAGGGTTCGTTTTCCTGCTGAAAATTTGGAAGTGTGCTCGCAAATTTATTGACTAAAAGTCTTCCCTTTGACATTGCCGGGGTGCTCTCCAATGTCAACGTCTCCCGGCGTGTTCTGTAACGTGGTTGCAAACATTGTCACGTGATCGCTGTGGATTGTTTACGTTTGTGGTAAGGCTGGTGTGTGTGTGTTTAGTGGTGAATGGATTTAATTACTTTTAATAATCACATCGCCAGAAGTGGAACGTGCGGATTTTTTTAAGCGTATTGACTTGGCCCTCGCTTTCTGAAACCAGGCCAACACATTGATTTCTTGGCTCGTATTGATTTTAACGTCCCATTTGCTGTGATTTACGTAAGAGTGCTAATTGTAACGAACTGACAGGCGAATGACATTTGGTTAATAGAATTACTTCGATAAGTAATTATATTTATGTTATTGCAGTAATAAGAGGTGCAAAAGTTATTCAAAGGCTCTAAGATTGGCCTGAATTGAAGAAAACTTTAGTACCAAAAAGGAAATTTTAAAATATTGAAGCAAAAATTTTATCATTTGACATACTATATAACAGCGAAATAATGCTATAGTCAGTCCGTAGAAATAAGCAAACGATTTTACTGTTAAAATGGAAGTTAATAGTTTCAGAAAATTTTAATAATGGTGTGTTTTGTTTTGACCAATTTATTTAGTTAAAATCAATTTTAAGTTGAAGAGAATAATTTCACTAAACAAAATAAATATTTCAGAAAATTATTTCAATGAGTTTCTTCTATTGCTTCAACGTCATATTTTAAATTTTCTTTGAAGTCTGCTGTTTTAATCTATTTTAAGCTTAATGAATCATCCGTAGAAAGTGGAAAATGGTTTTTTAAAATTCACTTAAAAATGGATTCTTTAAATGAGTATAAAAAATAAACTGTAATATTCTCTTACTTAATTATCAATTTGTATGAAAATTTTATTAAAATATTGATTTCAATACCAATCCAGCAAGCAACGAGTTTGAAAAAGACTGATAATCAATCCTAAACCCTTTCAAACGTACATTTGTGTTAAAAAATAATTTTGTATATACTAAATATCAATCTTGAAACTAAAGAAAATATTAATCGCGTTTTTCAATTGAAATAACATAATCTATTGCTTTATTTGAAGAAATACGTGTATCATCGTAGCTTTTCATGATGACCTACTACTGAAACTATTTTATATAGCATCTGATACTAAACCTACTATTATCCCTATCAATACCTCGTATTAATGGTTATGTGCTCATAAAAATACTTGTTACTTCCAGATGTGGTGGCTAAAAGTTGTCCAACCAAGTACATAATTTGATACTAAAGTTGTCATATGCTCCTAAAGTATTTTATAGGGGATATAAAAGGAACCCATAATAACGGATGTCAAGACTTTTATTCCGGAAGACGAAACACGTCTCTGTGCCATGATAAAGTTCTGTTGGTAAATGCCGCATGTTTCATGGAAATAGAAGAATAATTAATAAACTATAACTTAGCACCAGTAAAACTAGTCACGATTACAATACTAGTTAGTATAAATGATATTTGGTGGTAAAAGCGAAATAAGAATATGCTTTTTTCATTAGAAAACAAACACAAATTTTGAAAAATTGCTTTCTTGATTGTATAAATGATTTTAATTTTTCAATCCTATGCGTTGATTGTTGCAATGGTAAATTCATAAATGGGAATTATTTACGGAGCTGAGTAATAATAATAATAATAATAATAATTCAATCAATTCCCTTAAAAGAAAAGATTAACAATTTCTTTAATAAATTAATTTGTTACTTGATTGGACTATTATTTCGAATTCTTTTTCTACTTTTTATTCTAAAAAAAAAGAATCTCACCTGAATAAAAAAGAACATTTTATTAAAATACGCTGAATGCCATTGGGTTATTCTTTTAAGTAAGATTATGTTTTATTTGAATAATCGCTTGCCTGATTAAAAGAGCGAAAGTGTAAAAAATTGTGCATAAAATAATGTCTAGAAATTCCTTTTTAAGGTTGTCTTGTTATAAAAGAATTGTCAGCCAGGCTCAATTTGTCGAAAAATTTATGATGTAATCTGGTATTCATAATACGAAAGCTGAACTGTGGAGAACAAATCTCTTAAAACTGAACCATTGATATTATTTCCGAAAAACAACTGAAAAGAAACTGAATTATTTTCAATAAGATCAAATTTTTTTTGAAGTAAATGTTGCGTATTAGAGAATGCATAACAAATTCTTTTTTTATGGATTATCTATAAAGAAAGAAATTTTTATTCAGGCCACCGTGTTAAAAGTTTTTTAGGTTTACTGACTTTTATAAAAAGATCTTATTAAGCACCAAAAACGTTGCTTTGTTCTATTTAAGGAAATAAAATCTTAAACTAAGTTGGCATCTTTATTTAAGACTGACAGTTACAATTTTTGTAGAATAATTACGCCGTCCTTTTTTATTGTTTATTGCTAGTGTTGAAGTAACCAGTTTTTTGAAAAAGGTGTTAAACATTTATCTTAAAATTTCACGTCAATAGGAATATCGGTTTTGCCTTCAATAGATTCACAGCTGTTTTGTAGTAAAAAATACTTTAATAGAAGATATTCAAAGTGATAAATTAAGTGGAAATAGAATTATAGAATTTTATTTTCACGGACAAAAGATTTTAATAGCATCGAGAATCATTTCGTATTAGGAAAAAATTGTTTTGATACGTAGATAGATGTATATAAATATATTTTGCCGGGGCCAAGAATTAAACTTTGGAGAATCAAGACAACTGACTGCTGATTTTCCGTGCGTTTAATTGATTTCTACGCTCCAATAAACATTCAAATATAATCGATATACCTCTCGATAAACTTATTGAGAAAACAAACATTGCTAGCTATGGAAAAAGTATATTCCATCCGAAGTTCTTCGTCCAGGCATTCCCCTAGTAGAAGATCGCCTAGCAGAAATCCCTTGCCACCTCATTCTTCGGCCATTATTGACCGCTGTCCATCACCGGACATAGGAAGCCTACGGTGGAAATCCAAATCCGAAGAAAGGTGAGTGCCTTTGCATCTTAACGTCGATTGATTTTTCATCGTATGGAAGCTGAAAAAGCATAAAATTAAGTACTATTAAAAACAAGCTGCCTTTGTGGACTTACTGGGATTGACTCTAGCCTATTCAGTGGTTTATGGAATGTATTTTTAACAGGAAATGTAACTCGACGCTATTTCATGCGACTAAAAAAGGCGATTTCAAATGAAATATTTTACTATACTATACATATTTGTATACATATATTTAATACATTTTTTGTACATATTAGTATATTTTAATTTATAGTAAAATAAGTAGCATTAAAATGTACATTATAGCTGTAAAGAATTCAATTCTTGTAAATCCGCGACAAAATAATATTAACATTCTGGAGATGGTGGCCTTCCCAACTAAGTACGGATCCAGTCAGAGGAAAGAAGATGCAAAAGGAAACAATAAAGAGGCTGCAAACAAATTTATGAAAAGTAAGTTTCAACCGTCTCTAAATTGATCATCATTTTGACTTAACCACGGAAATTGTTTGTATCTTTCGATGCCATTATCTCCAGTTTTTCTGTACTTCCAAAGTTTTTGCTTTTTAATCCTTTGTTATACCTTGAAAACTTGACTGTTTCTCAAATCGTGTGTTTGGCGAAGAATGGCCAAATGTGGGTTTTGCGCCATGAAATCAAACCAAACAATCATCTCCAAAAACATGGATTTATTATCTTCAGGCTCAAAACTTCCATTTCCCCAATTGCCTCTTTAACTTTAATGATGTTTTTAATTAATTTGGATGGACTATAGGACGATCATTTTTAACCCTTTGCACTCCGATGGTGCCCCTGACTCGTTATTCAAGATTGTGCATGATTTTGACATGTTTCACATTTAATTGTTAAAAACTCCCACATAATGGTTAAGAGATGTCGATTCATTTTTCAAAGAAATTCTACTTAAAAGAATTACGTACATTTATTTTTCATAAAAATAAACAAATCTTTGTGTTAGGTGAATAATTGTGCATCTAATTATTTTTCGAAGGGTTAAAGGCTATGATGGAATTCGGGCACGTCCATTAAAGCGGCCAATCGCTTAGAGGCATCAACTCTGTTGTAGGGTTTTCATTTTTGATCCCTCCCTTTAAAATTTTAAACTAATTGCAAATTGAAATTAGATTTGAATTCATGTTTTTCAGTCGTACAATTTAAATGAAATCAAAATTCTATAATTTTGTAGACTCAAAATTCGATCTTGGAGAACAAAATGATCGCTAAAGGCGACTAGTATGTAATATATTTATTATGCCTGAATAACAATACGTGTACTAAAACTGGATAAACGAAGGTCTTATTTCTTCCCCAATGTAGTGGGCAAGAATACTCATTTTACTGTTCACAATATTTTTGAATGCAAAATTTGATACACGTTTTTAATTTAGTGTATGGAATTAAAATTTATATTCAAATAAAATGGAAGCTCGCAAAGGGATAATTAAAATCGTGTTTTTATTCAAACTTGGAGTCACGAATTTTATGAAATTTTTTGATTATTTCAACAAGTTTACTATCCTAATAGAAGAAATTAAATATATATTTTGTGACAGATTATCAAACAGTAACCTCAAATCTTTGATTCAACTTTTTGTTGAGTGGAATGGACCTTCCTATATGAAAGTGAGCTCGTAGCCTTTATTTTTGTAATTAATTAACAAGTGCAAATTGGGAAAAATATTTTTGCACTTGATAATCAAAGTATAATTAGTAAAATGTTTAAGAATCTAAAAAAAATTGAAAACATTATGAAAGTGCAAAAATATAAAAGTATTCTCGTGACGTTAGAAAAGGTTTTCAAAGAAAATCAACTTGAAAAGTAGCTTTTTAACGACTATTTACCCGTCAAACGTGACTTTAATGTCCTTTGTGAATAAACTCTTTTTTTAAATTCCTTTCCAGACGAATAAACAACTGTAGTTGCTGAAATCCCGCAAATTAATTATCCAATTTTCTTGCGCCAACAAAACTGATTTTTTGTATTTACCCGAGACGGGAAAGTTTCTGTAATTCATTATTTACCAGAAAATGAAATGTCGTAAAATTTGTTTCTTAAATACACTCTAATTACCCGTTCGAACGAATGCAAAATGCTCTTAACTTTCTTAATTTAGGTATTTTTAGTTTTAAACTCGGAACAGAGAGAAGGATAATGAAATAAAATTTCGCGATTCGTTAAAATGCAGCAAACTTACCGAAGAGTGTTCAGAAAGGAAAACGAATGCTGCATCTATCGGATGGCTTAAAATAAACTCTCCAAGTCTAAGCAAACACGGATCTTTCTTCGGTAAACAGTTGTGTCGTTAAAACTTCAGAAATAACTTTTAACTGAAATTTACAAAATTATACGCTACTGAATTCCGGTTATAAGCCTTTTACTAATTAACCAAAGAATACTAATCAATTTCATCAATATAGTTTATTTTATTAGAGAAGATTCAAATGGAATGCATAGAATAAATAAGATAATCAAATCCAGAATGAAGCAGTACCAGTTCACATTTTTGTGTTAAGAACTAGCACTATTCTCACATAGAGGCCTTTTCCTTGGCTTAAAATCGCTGAATTAGAATACATATTAATTTCTGAATGAAAACAATCGAACACATATTTATTACTAGAATATATCGGCGAAAATAAGTTTAATGTTGCACTGCATTTGATGAAATTTGTTCTTTATATTTTAATAAAATGCTGTTCAGTCAAATGTGAATTATTTGTTCACAAAGAATAGTAATGACTCAAACAAGAGGTCATTACTATTCTTCACAAAGAATAGTAAACAAGAGGTCCATGTGGCATTTTCAGAGCCCTGAACGTTCTAGGTCTGTAACCTGATTTAATCTGAGAACAGATGTGTGCGCGAACCTGGTAGAGAGACTAATTCTAATAACGTGAACCGAATAATTACCCGTTAGTGACGTTAAAATTTCGGAATGCCGGATCATTGTCGTCCTCATCATCTGATCATAGTTCTAAATTAAAAATTCATCCTCAAAAAAAAAAAGGACTTCGTAAAACTTTTAAAATAGATCGTAAGTAAAACTAAAATAAATGAAACTAAGAAACACAGTTTATTTTAACATTGAATCTTGAAAATATAGATTTTGGTATTTGAATGGTTGTTAGATTGAATCTGTTTTTACTAAATGAAATTTTTTTTATTTCTTTTGAAAGCTCCTGAAAAATACTTAGCGTACTTTTCTTATTAGCTATATTCCTATCAATAAAATTAAAATTGTTCCAGAGAATTGGTAATTTATTGTCCAGCGATTTTGGGGGTCCGCTCTCTTTAGTTTCTGTTTTACAAAGATTAAAATCATTAATGACTGAAATCATTAATGTCATTTAGGTGCCTTTTTGTGAAGCTCAACTTTTCAAAACTTATTAAGCTTTAAAGAGCATAATTTCAATAAATGCGGAGGAGTATGATTTTAAGTCTTCCAATGATGTACAATGCAATAATTTATAAACTTTAAAATTTTATTTTACTGTATAATCACATTTTTTCAAACAATTTTAGGATATTTTAGATTGATAGAATTCCAAAATATACGGAAGGATCTGTAATTTTTGGGAATTTGCGTTATGTTATTTAATGTTTTAAAATTCTATCAATATTTTCTTTTTCAACTATTCACAGAATTATGTTAATAAGATAAAGATTTAATTATGATATCAAATTATAGTTCAAAAATTAATCAAACAATGCGTCAAAATGTTCTCAAAACATTTGAAAAAAGAACACTCTTAAAGATATTGATGGCTGTATCATGTCAGCACATAATTTCTTGCACGAGCACGTGGTGCTTGACCGTTCAAGTCAAATTATATTTTTATTCATTTGAAATGTTTCATTGAATAAGTTACTTTAGTATTTCAAACGAGCCAAAAAAACTTAGTCTTGCATTGATTGTTTAAAAAAAATATCGTATTTCTTATCTATTTTATTTCATATAATCACGTGCTCAAAATGGCATTTTTCTAGGTTTTATTTGCTGCAGTCATTAATTTATACTTTTTAATCAGTTTTTTGTAAATGCAATAGAAACGCGTTATTAGAAGCTGGTAATTTTGATATGCTCGTGCAGATAATAAATTTTACTTTCCGTCCACGGATTTTTGTTGACGCCAAAGACCTCATCCCCTAAACATCATGTTTTGACTTTACAAGAAAATAGTTTTCCAGACAGTTAAGTACAAAAAAATTGGTTTTGTGAGCTTTTAAAACATGCAAATATTATAAATTCAATAATTTTGTACGTTATATAATATACTGAATGTCCTCTGTCCTCGGATCCCACTGGCTAAGTTTTAAACAATATTAATTATATAGATTTAAAAGAAAAAATGGACTAAATAAGTAATTACGATAATAAATATGGTACTAAATGAATCAAAGCTAAAAAATACTATTTTATGCAATTTTAGTTAATATTTTCTTACTAACCAATTTTATATTTTTAAATAGTACATCGATTTATCGAATACTATTTATTGATAAAATATGAATAATCAGTAAAATTTTTAAAAAAATAGTGGATTATAATATATATATTAATTTTGGGAACATAAAATTATTTAATTGTTTTCTTGGTTTTATTATTTTAAATTTAATTAAAAAAACATTAAACGCAAGTATGGGATTTTTAGAACAATGGACCTCAAAAAATAGGCACTTTTTAAGAGAAGAAAAAGCTTAGTAAAGTAAATGTCAGGGAGAAAAATTCTAACACTTTTTTTCAGTAGATGTTGAATTTCTGAGCAGATTTAGAAGAAAACTTATTAAACATTGCCAAATTCTATTGGGTACAAATATTGAATCATCTTCGTTTTGTTTATTTTGCATTATTAATAAAACTAGTACGGTGAAATTCATGGTTAAAAAGTACTTTGCTAATGTACATTACAAAATGGCAACTTTTACACACGTATTTATAATTTTATTTCAAATATTTGATTAGTGAGAATTCTACTCATAATAAAAAAAATAGATGAAATTTTCCTGAATCTCATCTTTTTAATTCACAAACTATAAAGATTTATTGAATAAAATTGTTTAAACTGAGTAATAAAATAATCACTAAATTAATAAGGTTATTTTAAAAGCATAAAATATAATTTGAAATTATTCATTAATCTAAGGACAATTCTCTCAATATTTAGCATAATACAGCGTTTTAAAATTCGTCATTTTGCTATTTGTTCTATTGTTCATTTATTCAGTGAATTGAGGGTTTAATATTTTGAGAAAACACGAGTTTAATCTAGTTTGTTTAAATTATACAAATTCGGTAATTATTACTTGGAAGAGTGAATTTTGTGGGATTTTTCCAAGTTTTAATTTCTCAAGCATTTGCAAATCGGAAGTAATTCATCGGATAAGATTTTGAAAATAACTATTTATTCTAAAGATTTAGTTATATTTAACAAAAGAATTATTTCCAACGTCTTAAATATCTCAAATATTTATTATTAAATATTCTAGATATTATTTATTTTATTTCTAAAAAGATTTCTCTCGACTTTAAATTTGATAAACTAACGAAAACAAGAATTTTAATTTTGATCAAGAAAGGTTCGATACATTGTAGTAATTACTTTTCATCGAGATTATTCGTAAATAAAATTATTAGCTTTGACATAAAATTACCGAAAATCCCGATCAAAGCCTGCACAGAGAGCCTGGCAGTAACAAAGTTTGAATTAACACTGTTGTAGCGATGTTTATTACAGGCATATCCTATTTTTATCATTCCAGAATAAAAACTATCACTAGGAGGCTCTGAAACTTGCCCTCTGCTACGGAAATTAGAAGCTTATTCTTCGATAAAATAAACAAAATGATTAAATCCCCTCTCATTAATGCGACTGCGGTCAGAAACTCAATCCAGTATTAAAACAATGTATTTTAATAAATATTAAAGAATATTTTGTCTTCTCCATTTGTGTTGCAAAACAATTCGTCAAAACTGTATGCATGTAATGGCTCGATAAATAACAACTTTTCTACTGAAATATTATTCTTAATTAACAAAATAATTAAATTAGAAAGTAGCAGAAGATTAAGCTTAACAAAAATGTTTGAAGCGGTTATTACAAAAATAATAATGTAATAGAAATCGCATTCTCTTTAGGATTAAAAGTTTTCTCAGGGAAAGATTTCTAATAAATATTGATAAAATTGATATAAAAAGGTATTGTATATGGGATATTTAATGACTATCCACTAATTTTTATTTCCTGAATCTTGCCAGATGGACAATTGCCAACAGAATGGGCCTTGGTGCCCTGGTGGCAAGGTCTCGGCTCTTCAGCTGTCAGGTTCTCGACCCGATACAAAAAAGAATCATCGTGTAAAGGTCGTGTCTGTTGCACGTTAAATCAGCAGGAACAAACGCCCTCCCTCTAGTGTGGAGTAGGGAGTGCCAGCCCAGCTGTCTTCCTCGTCTTCTGATGGCGGTTCATAATTAAGAGGCTCGTCCCGAAATGGCCCGAAAAATGCTTTACTACGGCACTTTAATGTAACTAAACTAAACCGATATAATAGTGCATTTGATGATTGCTATAACTTGTCGATTATTTAGTTTGAGTAAAAGACGCTTTCTTAAAGATTTTCTCTGTAGATTTTGACGAATCTCCTCCTTTCGGAAAAAAACCCGTCTAATACTTCAACGCTAAAATTTTAATATGTCTATGGGAAAATTTTCAGTTCTGACTTTCTTAAAAAGTAAATGGCGACTTTTGAAGCTGCCATGGGAGTAAGGTTCAAGATTAAAAAGAATCAGAAAATACTAAAAATGTTTGTAATTCATTCTAATTTGAACTGCAACTCTCATATTGTTTTTATTACCTAAAGGGTTTGAGTGTTGAAAATGTCTTGTTATTATATTCTCAATCTTTTTTCTTGAATGGTATTAATGGGGAGTTCTTATTGCAGATGGGGATTTTGATTGATCTTTACTAATAAACTTTTGAAATAGTGGATGAATTTTCAAAATATTCTTACCATCTCTGAATGAAAAATTCTTTTTGTGGTTACGTATAATTTTTGAAGTTGAAGTCAAGTTTTGCAGAATTTTGAAAATCTTGGAGAAAGAGAGATAAGAAAAGTGTTGTTTAACAGTTAAACAGTCCATTATCCATTTTATTCAGTTCTATGACTGGTCTAAAAAATATTTTTATTAAAAGTAAAATATTAGTAAGGTTTTGCAAGTTCATCGAATACATTTATAAATCTCGGGGAAAAAACGGATTCATTTGGCTTGTGCATCGTATGCTTAATCCGCAGCTTCAACTGGCATGCCATCTGGATGCAAGCAGGAGAGTCATAAAAAAACGTAATATAAAAAAATTAAATCAATTCCTTCTTATTTAAACAGAGAAATGTTATTTTAATAACTTTTTATCAAATAATTACAATTAATATAAATAATATAAATTTATTAAAAAAAATTGACTTTCGCGATAATTGAAATCGCATACTTCACCTTCACGTGAAAAATACTGAAATCCTTGCGTTTTCCGATTGATATACTGCCCATTGATTTCAATTTTCATTCCAAACTCTAAATTCAAATTAAATTCAATTAACTTTTAATAATTTAAATGAAGAATTAATATTTTAAACTATAGTGACTTTGTATATTTTTTTAAAATTATAGTGGATGACACATCCACTATAATTAAAAAAATATATATTTGAACTTGTGTTGGAAAAAAGTATTTTACTAACGATTAAAAATTTGAACAAGATATTTAATGTAAGGAGAGTATGAAATAAAAGTAGGAATTGAATAAATAATATAACTTTAATACCTGATAATTTGAGGGGGTTAGAAGTTTTATCTTAACAACTTAACTCTATTTAAAACATAAGCAATATCCGCGTTGAACGAAGAGAACAATTTGGAATAATAAGATGATAAAAAGGCACACAGCACAATAAACAGCTTTTCTAAAATATGAATTTGAAATTCAAATTTTAAGTTTCTTTGCTCGAAGAAATAGTTAAAATAAAGCTTTGTAAAAATAAATCAATCGAAATAATTCCAAAGAAATGAATTCTTCGAACAAATTTATTGGTTATTAAACTGTCAGCGGCTTTAAATTACAAATAATCTGAGAATTTGTTAATGATTACTTACATTGAATATAAAGATATCCACAGCAGAATTCCTGCGACGTGAAATATCTTTATTCCGAAGACAGCCATAACCGCGGCGAGGAATTAAGAAAACGAATGCCCGAAAGAATGTTAGTTCATCGCCTTTTCATAAATCCCAATAACACTTCGTAAACACGTAATAGGGCGCTTATGCGGCATCCACGGAGGTACTTAAGCCGGGGTCGAGTGACCTTTGGTCACTGTTAATGGCGTCGGTGGTCTTTTCCTGAGCTTAATATCTGCAGAAATGCTGCACTTCCTAAATCTAAGAGAGCTTTAATAGACTGGCAAGGAAGGAATTCATATTCGTTACTGGCTTGATATACCCGGAGTTGTTTGGAATTAAAATAGACGTCTGTCTAATCTTTTTGATGTGAAGTCGCTTTTGTATAAAGAATTGTAATATTGAAAATTCTGTAGCCGCTTGAAACATTTCTCTACTAAAATAATACAAAATGTTGAAAACTATTTTTAAAATTGGCGTTAGTTAATTTCCGTCATATGTTATTGATATACAGACGATATTAACACATTTTTAGAACGATTTCGGGACCGTTTAATCAATGTTTAAAATGTAAAGACTATTTTTTTAAATGTTCGACCTGAGAGCCTTTTTTTTCTGAACTATATATCTGCATCGTGATTTCCATGATAGAAGAGCTTTTCGTAAAATTTCCAGGGATACTGCTTTCCATTTCTGGTCCACTACTTTCCAGAGTCCGTCTATCGTGGTGAGTTTGCGTTTAGAAAGAGCTCTTTTTAACAGACCAAAAACACAATAGTCCATTGTTTAAACGTCAGGTGACTTTGCAGGGATATGTTAAAAAAAGGTATATTTGTAATACCTGGATCAGTCTTCAGTTTTTCAAAGAATACAGTGGTAATTCTCGAAGTATGACTTGTAGCTTGGTCTTGATGAAGTTTCGCTCTTTGAAAGTCATTTCTTCTGTAATTATTGGACGTAAAACCTTCTCCTGATAGGATGATGATTGATTTTAACATTTTCCCCCACTCTTCTTATTTTTAATCTCCCGTTGTAGGAGAAACCTGCGACAATCATAAACCCCTTACTGAAACTTTCTTTACATTGACAGAACCAGGTTTGTACATTTTCCCCCCTCGTTTTCTATAGTAAATAGACCTTTTTTTTGTTAGTCATTTAGGTAAAAACATCTTCATCAACGATCACAATGTATTTCCATTTATCTCCTGCTAAATGGTTTTCATACAGGATTCTACAAAATGTTTTGCGTTGAGTCGCATGTCTCGGCAAAAGCTTGTGAACATTATATTTTTTAGCTTTTTTAAGTTTTAAATCTTGGTTTACTATTTATTTATTGTTCCTACAGATGTATTTAAAGACTTTGTAATTGATTTCTGTGTTGGCGGATTTTCTCTTTTCACCAGCGATTTCACTTTAGAAACATTTGAAACAGTACTTACCTTTTTCAGATATTGGTTAGGAATTTTCTTTCCATGTAAAAATAATGATTGACGGTTTTAACCTGTCCGATGAAAAATGTTGCTTATTTTGCACTTAGAAATTTTAATACCATGCATTTCACAATGTTTTCGAATTCTGGAATAAGAATGTCTCTTCGTAAAACACAAAAACATATCCTTCTATCCACAGCTTGTTTACATACGACATTTTGAAAGAAGAGTATATTTAAAAGTAGCAGCTGATATTTCTCATTTGAAATAATAAGCTGTTGCCATAAATTTTTATTCTAAAACTTTTTCATTCTTTTTCGAAATCGCCCTAAAAATGTAATAACCTCTGTAAGCTGTAGAAGTTCATCAAATTTTATTCTCATCAACTAAAGCCTAACATTTTACTGAATTCACAGACATAATTAAAATTTTAATTATAAATCCGAACTAATCATGGTTCTTTATAATAAATGGCAAATTGTTTGTTTTTATTGTCCATGAAGCATTTTTCTAACGTATTCTGACAACAGTTCTTTACATATGTTCTTGCTATTTAAAAAGTAATACTGAGTTTACACTCGGCCAGCTATAAGACAAGTAGGCAGCGCATGTATAGGAAAGGACTGATTTATTCATGTTTGTTATGACTGCATAAGAAAGAATCCGGCATTCCATGCTGGGCTATAAATTGGCGTTATGACGTTCCTAAATTTTTCTTTTTCTCTGCGTTCCGTATTAAAAGTATTTGTATTTACACAAAGAAGTATGGTAAAATAAAAAGAAAAGTCAACATACTTAAATTTGAAAAAACTATAGAAATTAAATGGCAAATAAAATGAAAAAATAAATATACAAATTCTCATTAGAAAGAACGAAGATAAAAAAAAAGGTTTAATTAATCATCTTAAGTGCTGAATTTTTTCACACCAAACAAAAGCTAAATTGTATACAAACGCATGTGCAGTAAGAAAATAAAATACAGAAGTTTGTAGTCATCCCGTCGGGACAATTACTTCCCCTCGGCCGAACAGCATTTTTCAGGCTTTCTGCGCATGCGCTGTATACTTGCCAACTTATGACTGGCCCAGTGTAAACCTGGTATCATAGAAAGTACATAAAAATAATTTTAAAAGGATAGAATTGTAGAGGGATAATAAAACTTACCAAAACTTTTAAACTTTGAACAAAAAATTACTTTGAATTAAAAATAGTGCATTTAAAGACCTTGTTTCCTAGCAACTGGTTATTTATAGTTTTCGCTGTTTTAAAATAGTTTGCCTCTATTAACCCTTAACTTTAAAATGCAATTTTAAATTGAAGTAAAAATTGAACACAAATGAAATTAGTATAATAGAAACGGTAACATCCCGAACTGTACGGTATAAATATTTCCAGTGGAATAATTTATTTTGAATTTAAACAAGAAAAAAGTTACCTACATTTCATTCATTTTTAATTAATTGAATATTTAATGAACTTTTATATTGGAAAGTATATTTCTTATAACTGAAAAATAATTTTCTTCTTTCTCTTGTCTTAAACGTTAACTATGCGAAGTTGGGCTGAATTCAATTCATTGGTTCGAAAAGAAATGTGCTGCATACATAATTGCATAGATTGTTTGAAGAAAATAAAATTATTCTTTTTAAATTCTTCATTTCAATCTATAAAAATTTATAACAACGAATCATATTAGGATGGATATAAATTTTTTCATTTAAATTTTAAATGTTGCAAAAAAATTTGATTCATTCGGGTTAAAAAAAAGTTTTTCTCTCCAATATAGTTGTTTGAAATACGAAATATAGAATTGAAAATCTTAGCATAATCCAATTGTTCGGCAAATAAATCTATGGAAAGTTGTTACGAAAATATTCTTGGGAAAAAGGATCGAAACGGAATGATAAAAAATGAATATTTTAGAATTAATGCTTTATAAATTATTTGTTAAATGAGGAGAATTTGGCGGAAAATTCTCAATTGATTATATTGAAGAAAAATATTGGGAGAGCATTTTTTCTTAAGAGAACCATTTGCTTTTGAAACTTTACGTGCTTAAACAATGACAGCACGTTCCGTGCTATGTTTCAGAGTTTGATGAAGGAAAGAAATTTTATTCGGTTTGGGTTATATTTTTCGCAGTATTTTTGTTTCGTTTACAGACCGATATGATTCCTTTAAGTCTCTTATGTTTTCACTGATATGAAAGCTAAAATTTCGATAAAAATGTTTACATTTTGTTCATTTATCTCTGTGTCATTTTTCTTTTCCCATACTTACCCACTATTTTTTTTTTAATTCTGGATATTAATATCTGAGTAAAACCCTTTAAGTGTTAAAGACTGATTAACGTTTACATTTAAACACGTCCCACCATTTGTATATAGCTGTGGTAATTAAACACATCCCACCATGCATGCAAGGCTCAATAAAAAGTTGCATTCGTTAATAAACTTCAGGCTGTAGTCAAAAGAATTTATAGTTAAGATATCGAAGAGTTTTGAATACTATTTCAAATTTTAATTGGCATTAAATTTAGAAACCCGATACCAGTTTATTCTATTCTTTGATTTTTTGAATCTACATCGGTACGCTTGCGATCGTATCACAGGAAAGAGTGGTTGTGCTTAAATATTAATGCTCCTAAAATCTTTTCCACTCTTGTTGGTGTCTGAGGTTAAACTACTAATGCAGCAAATTTTCAATTGCATTGATATTTATTCAACACTGAAAAATAAAACGAATTTTCAAATCATAATCCTAGCAATAAAAGAAACTCAGCATGCAAGCCTTCAAAAAACGAGAATGTTTTGAATTTTACTTGGAAAATAATATGTGTTGTAAAATATGCTTGAAATATTTTTTAAAGAATAATTTTTAGTAATAGAAAGAATAAATGACAAAAATAGATATTAGTTGAACACATAATGAAGATGGGAGATTCCTTTTACTAACCAGAGGAAACATGAAGAAAGTATTGTGAGAGTAAAAGATCTTAATTTATACGATTATTTATTCATACTTTTTATACCCATACCCCAATTTTTTTAAAAAAAGACTTTTGAAAAATGTTTGTCTGTCTGTCTCAGATAAAGATTTCAACAACTCTTTGCGATAGTTAAATGAACTAAGTTTATGGTCTTCAAAGCAAGTTTTTAGATATCTTTTTCATGTTGAGCTAAGTCCATTCAGTGAAATTCTTACGACTGTTCGAATATCAGCCAAGTCGAAAAATCGTACAATTTAACGTCAACTGTGTCGACAACTATCAAAATTTGAGTCAAATTCAGCAATTGAAACTCACTTACCTGTATTTTCATAAACATATTAAGATAATAACTCAAACATAAAAACTTAAATATATCAAATAAGATATAGGATTCTGTGATTTCAATTCTACTTTCTGTGTCAAATTTCTGTTTTAATTGGTTGGTTGAAAATTGTCTAAAACCAACATTCAATTTTTGGATGTTATTAACCGCATTCCCGATATCATTCACCACAAGAATCGTGTCAAAAATAACATACTAATCAGTAAAAAAAATCTAAATTCATGTGAAAAGTTAATATTTATCAATAACTAATTGAACGAAAAGGTCATGCAATGTTGCGTTATCTACTTTACCGAAAGTTCGCATTTTTTTTTTCTCTGGAAAGAAGAATACGCTTTTATTATAGAGTAAGCGTCATAGATTTTGAAGACTACTCCCTCCGGTTCTGGTTGTATTATTTCGACTGTTACATTTGAAAAATATCAGCATTTTGATTCATTTTTAATCCAGATATTAAATAAATTGCTTCGACATCCGTACCCACCAAATGTGTATGTGCAAGGATTGGTAACTTCTAGATCAAACGGTCTGTTCTATTAATTGCCTACCTATACATCCGGCTTTATTTCCTACTAAATGAAGAAAAAATATAATACACTTTTTCAATATGGATAAATGAATACTTGTTCATGCTTTTCACTATTTTCCGTGAAATTGAATTTTCCATCACTGAGATTAAGAAAATAGAGCACCCGAAATAATCCTGGCTTAGGGCTTTCTCGTCCATTCGTGACCAATCGTGGCCGGGGTATTAAGCTGATGTCAAGTGACCCTTGTTCACCGCTAATGACGTCAGCGACCTTCTCTTGGAAGCTTAACGGCTGGAGAAATATCTCCTGCAATCCGCGAAGGCGTCGATAGACTCGGGATGGTAGAGTTAAGCATTGTCGTTTGGCATCATAATGCAATACATCAGGGTGTTAGATTAGTGAATGTGTTAGATATATGGCGATAAAATAAGTCTTATTTTACTTTTTAATTTGGAAAGCGGATTGAAAACGTGAGGCATTTGGGAATTAATTAATTGATAGTTTTTACATGACATTGCCATATCCCAAAATCTTTAAAATCCTTTTTTATACATTTTAAAGGAAATGCTGATGACTTTCTGTGTCGTGCATGCAATGTTCTCGCTAAGAATCAAATAAAAGTATGCGTGTGTTTGGGCGTTTTATAAGTCAGATGCTTTGTCTAATAATTACTTAAAATCGCATAGGATCAGTTTTTTTCCTACATGTTTATAATAAACTAAAAATCGAACCTAATTGTGCCCCTATAACTCAAAAAATATGAATATTATTTTGTAAAAGGTGTCTGCATATCGGAAAATTCATATTGAAACCACATAATAATGAGTGGGCGTGTCCCCCACCCCTTTTAGAATTTCTAGTATTCTATTACAATATGGAGTGTTAGATGTTTCGTGATACAATGAAAATAAATGAGGTATGGACTCTGAGTTCATATTTTCAGACTGGGTTAAAATTTGGTGAATTGCAAGCAAGCATACATTTCATATGTATTAAACAGCTGTTTGTTCGAATTTATACAAATTCTTACTGAAATATACATCCGCTGACCTATTGTATCCAAATTATGAAATACAGGGGCTAACATAATAATGAGAACATTTGTAAAAAAAACGACTTACATTGAAATATGCATAGCAGATTTCATTTATCATGTCAGAACGCAATTTCCCGAACGGCCAAGCCCCACGTGCATGTGCAAGTTAAATTATATTTTTCTGAAATTTTATTTGTTTAATTGAATGAATATTGCAAAAGAACCAAAAACACTTTGTCTTGCATTTATTGTTTAAAAGAATATCTCATTTCCTATTTATTTCATTTTATATAATTGTGGGCTCAAAACGACATTTTTCTAGGTTTTATTTCATGTAGTCATGAACATTTATTTTTAAATTAGAGCTTTTGTAAATCTGATGGCAACGTGCTATTAAAAGCTGATTTTTTTAGATACTCGTGCAGATAATAAAATCTCAATTTTTTGCCTACGGATTTTTGTTGACGCCAAAAAAAGCATCCCCAAAACATCGTGTTCTGATATGATAATAACAGGGACATTTAGGAATAAGATTCATAAGCATTAAAATATATTCATAACTATTGATTTTTTAAAGTTCAAAAATCGTATATCAGAATGAAGTAGCTTTAGTGAAGATTTTGTTTCTAATGGCACTTGCCCTGGACAAGCTCGCTGAGGTAATCGGCGATTTAAACCTAATCAGCGTCTCTTGTTTTGTAGTAGCGCCAACTAGGTCCAAGATATCGAGTTTTACTACTCGCTCATCACATTCACTTGCATAACCCTTCTTTACGGGGGGAGGGTGCACATTCACACGCCTTACAGATAGAACACAGAAGAATGACCATGCCCGAACCGGGACTCGAACCCGGGACCTGCAGATCACAGGGAAGACGCGCTCCCGCCATGCCAGAACGCTGGTTTCTTCAGTAAAATTATATACATCTTGGATTTTTTGTCAAAAACGTTAACCTGATCTTCCGAACCAACCATAACGCTGAAAAAAAGGATTACCAAGGAGCATCTGATCAGGTACATCTATGAGTCAAACACTTTTTTCTACAATAGAGAATTTTCCAGTTTGCTAAAACGTATTCTGAACTCACTTACATGACAATATTTCGATGGTGTGGGGGTATCGAACCTGACACCCTTCGTTTTCAAAGCCAAGATCTTATCATTAGGCCACTACCGTCCTTTATAACTGTTCTATTTCTCTAGCAGTAATATCTGCTTAGTGTCTAAATTATATTTTTCTCTCTAAATTCGTTCTTTCTTCTATGTATAGAAAATTGCATTGTTCTTGTCCTAATAATAATAATTTTGCTCTTAGCCCATTAATACCATTCTCGCTATAAAGCATTGTTGTTGAGTTACGTGGAAAAATAAATTATCTATGATAAAACTCATATTTCTGTGCTTTATTACAGTCTCTTTTTTGTTGTTAAACTACAATACAACAATTTGATGGTTTGGAAACGAATCATTTGAGTTCTGAATGAGAAAATAAGACCTTCATTTGGCGAAAATAATTTTCTGATTTCCATATGAATTGCCGTAAAATTGCTGTTCCTTTGCTGCCTTGTCTTGATGCCGTTGACTAAAATTCTTCGGATCGCGATACAATAAAACCAATGGTCCCTGCATAATATCTTTGGACCTTTCCTTCGGGATGTGGGATGAGGAGAGGGAGGAAGTTATCCGGCAGGAAGTTCGAAGTTCTTCAACCGGGGACAGAACCATTAGGATGCGAGCGTTGGCGGGGGCGGTTACGCAGGAAAGATCCGCTTCGCAGTTTGGTTCGCTTGGATCATTTCCAGCATGGGGATGACCTGGTTTTCTTTGGACCAAAATGAAATAGAAAATACTTCATAATTTTGTTCTTACAGTATTTTTATTTAACCGTTTTTATGTTTATAAATATGGAACTTTAGAATTTACTATCCGTTCACTTATTGGTGGACTAGAGTTTTAAAAGTTTGTACAACTTTTTATTCCCGATTTTTAATAACATGTAAAAAATAATTTTTTCAATCAATTCCAACTTAGGTTAACAAAGAAATTTTTTAATTACACTTTATTAAATAATTAAAATTAATATAAATATGCATAGAAATATGTCAGCCACAATATTAAGCGGCAAAATTGAAAGTGAATTTCCGAACAATTTTCCATTCCCCTTTCTATGCATGGTTTCCGAACTCGCAGCCCAAAGGATGGGAATCCAACGCCATACTAACCAGAATACCTCGGTCTAACGAATAAAATTACTATAAATAATTGATCAAAAAATTATACTAGCATCGAATTTTCAACGCCAATTGAGGATTTAAAGCCAATTGTGGCAGCGAAAAATGCGTGATTTTTCTACATCAGTTGGGAACGCAATACATATTAGAAACTTCTAATTTTCTTAATTTTGTATTTTAATTTCGAATGTACTTCAAAATGAATAGGAAAAATCGGTTATTTAACAAAGTTTGATTTTAAATGCATCAAGCATTATGAAAAAAGTCAGAATTTTTTTAAATATTTGGTCGAAAACATGTTAAGCCTAATCTCTTTGGCGTTGGGAAAAAACAAACTGAATTCGTTACTTATTTGGCGGTATATATATATATATATATATATATATA